>KZ063128.1:22653-76088 GCA_002091835.1 Anopheles maculatus
ATTTTTTTTGGGCAAACTTTCACTACCTTATCAAATTCTTTTATCACAAAAACTACCGATCATCAAAGCCCACATAGAGTTGATGAAATAAAGGCCCCAAGATAACTACCAGAAGAATGTCCTCTGAGAAGAGAGTACGATCTTTCTGTAGAATACTTCCAAGATAAAGAAATCGAGCAAAGTTTAACAAATTGTATCTGCTTAGTCTATATTTTATGCAATGCATGCGTATATAATGTTGCAAACGGTTGCAAAACGATTGCCGAACATTTAAACATCTAATTGAGCTCACTAGATTTTATTAGCTCTCTATGAAAGCGTTCCCTTGCGGACGTCTAATCTCCCTCGCACTCACATAATCTAAAGGCCATTGAATCCCATCACCGTTTACACCAGTTCGCGTATTACGTTAAAGACATTTCAAGAATCTAAATCATCCGCCGCTACCTTAACTTCTCGCACCCTTCCACCATACCGCGTCACATACCCGCTGCCCCAGCCCATCATCACTCATAACAGCACTCATGTGTGCGGCGTGGTGGCTGGTGGTTTTATTTGTTTGGTTTTAATTCCCCATCGCCCCATCTCTACGCCGCGCGCAACGTCATCAGCCGGGACCTATCGGCACCTCAATCGGATTGCTACTGGTGGTACCCCAGGCATTCCTTTCCCCCAGCTCCACCACCCGCCGAGCGCGCTTTTAATACACCAAACAACAAATGGGAACACAAACGGCTTAGGGAGCAGCAGCAGCAGCAGAAGAACCAGAAGTAACAGCAACAGCAACAACAGAAAAACCCACATATCACCCAGCGAAAACCATATCGCGCTCCGTTCCAATCCAATTGAGTCCAATTGAACGTATTTAAGAAACGTTTCCCCGTGCCTCTTGGCTTACCCCTGACGCTGCCCATGTTGCACACGCACACACGTACGCAGACACAGGAGATGAAGCCAGCATCGTCCTGTAAAGTCGGCGTCCTCCGCTTGTTCGTGTCCAGGTTTGCTGGTTCGAATTAATGCTTCCAGAGCTCTTTGGCACCCCGAATGGTAGCTTCCCTTCAATCACCTTCCCAAGGCAAACAACAAAAAAAAAGAAGAATCAAACGAGAAAGAAAAAAAAGGCAGGGAAATACAGAAAAGAAAACAGGGATCTCAATTGAGCTTCATCTCGGGATGAAAACTCACGGGCTGATACTGGCTGCTGCTGCTGGCACTTAATTTGGTTCAATTTAATGTACCTAGCTCTTGCCCTGCTTTCAACCTCCCGCTCCTCGATGCCACCCCTCCCAGCGTCGAAGGGTGCTGAAGGTACACACCTTCCACCCCGGTGTTACATTACCTTCCGTCAATGTGCACGTTGTTCCCTCAGTTTTTGACAAAGTCCCTCAGCAAAAAAAAAAAAAAATCCCTCCACACGAAACCCGCATAACCTTAGAAGCCTTCGAATGGACTCTCTGCTTCGGCAGAGAATCCTGGTACGGCAGCGCCCGACTGCGGGAGATTCGGGAGATGAATTAAGATCGACTCACTCAGGTGCGGGTCTCCGTCGCTTCCCGTTCAATGCGTCGGCTCTGACCAGCACAATTTTGCGGACAGCGGCAACTGTTGGACCGTTTGTTTGCTGATGGATATAAATTTTTCATCCCACCCCCTCTAGCCACCCGCCTCCCGCACAACCCTGCATCCCCTCTTTGCGTGCCGTACCGATATTGTATCGGTGGAAAAAGGTTTCCACCGAGGGCTACCGGGGGTCTGACGGCAAACGTGTACTGAGGCACGCTCTCACTCTCACTCTCTTTAGGGGCCCTAATGCGATGGGAATATATGTACTATTTAAATCTTCACCCAACATCAAACATCAAACCGTATGGCGATCAGCAGATGAGAAACGGCGATGACGACGAGGATGATCATTATTCAATTTGGACGCTTTCTGCACACGACCGAAAAGGAAATGAAGGTAGGCAGCGACACACGTACAAATGATACGGGTAAGGTTAATTGAGGGTTTTATTGGGGGTTTTTTTTTAACTTGACTGAAAACTGGATGCCCAAGAATACGATTAGCTAATATGCTTATTTGCATACAAACATATGTACTCTTTAGCTTTATCACAAGATATTCTTTCGCTTGGAAAGTATTGAAGATCAAAATGTGACCTCGTTTCGTAATCTTTAAAAAATAATACATGGGCTATCCAGCCAAGATCTCTCGAGGATGTAGAGAGAAAGGAGCCAAATTAAAGTTGGCAAACTAGCATGCTATGATTAAATGGTGGATTCAATTAAGGAAAATTTACCATGACAGGTGACAGATGACACTTCGACCAATACCGATGATAACTCTGTCTTTGTTAAAGGTTCGTGAGGTTCTGATTTGTTGATAAATTATTGTCCATATTTATACCCCAAAAATGAGCCTTTTTAAAGACTTATTTACTATACGAAAGCATAATCGACGCGCAACTCTGTTGGTTGAACGGCGATCGTTTGTTGGTTGACGTACTGAAGCCTTTTACCTACGACGTGTAATTGTTCATAAGTTAGTCTACTGAGGTGTTTCCTGTCAACGATATCCCTGACAGTCATTGGCGAAGGACTTGAAATGATGGGTTTTTTTTTTCGCATTTGAATTGAAATAACTTAACACAGCAATCTAAAACTGAACCAATATCAGAGTTCGTCATACTATTCAACTGTTGCTAAGTATCTCATTTTTGTATACGAATATTGATTCAATTTCCCTTTAATCGATATGAGTGTTGTTATTTACAAGTATCTCATTTCTGACACAGACGAATAAAACAGTATGTTATATGGTAAAGCATTTTAGATTGACATAATTGATTGGAACTTTCATTATGGAAATGGACCAGAATCGATCTTATCTCCATACACGGCGGTATAATCGCGTGGATCGTGTGACCGAATGGCGATGATTAGAGCTCTTTGTGATGAAAGTATGATGTTTTGGATAAAAAAAAACCCGATGCTTTCAATGTGTCAAAATATGAATGTAAACAAAGTGCTACGGTTCCGCTGAGAAACACCGAGGTGCTGGTCAGGCTGTTGTGTGGTGCGAATAATCAAAATCGACCTTCGTTCGGCAACTTGGATGGATTTGGACATTGATTCGATGAGAAAACTGCATGTGTGGTTGGAGAGTTAGATGGTGCAGTATGTCGAGGCTGGATCGCCTAGCCGGCTGACTCCCGCTGTGAACGGAACCGTCAGTGTAGCTGTGATGATGGTGCTTGTATGTGTTCCGGATCAGGTTAGTAAAAATGGAGTATTTTTGCATCATTCCCTTCAAACACATGCTCCTTATGTACAGAAAATCTGTTCTATATTTATTCCTAGATAAACTTTGATGGCGAAGACCGCAGTAATGGGCGAAACGCTGGAGAAGCGATCTCCTCCATCGTCATAATAATTTACAAAATTTCTCTCTGGATTCGTTCTGAACTGCTGAATATCAATTTGCACGGAAAGTACGCACCAATTTGTAATGAAAATAATATTTACTAAATGGAAAATACAAATTTCATACACATCATTCATACACATCATTTACGCTTGGAAATGTGCTCTGATCCCGGAAGAAGTAAAAGAAGAACATCTTGGTCGTCGTACGATACAACAAAAATCATAGCATACGTGAGAACCAGCGGTAGTTTCGTCCCATTTCAATATCAACATTGGAACGCCACATCGTTAACGGATAAAAACTCCAAACAAACCAAAACAAACAAATACAGATGAATGACAGCAAAAACAAAATTTGAATTTGCCGTTATCGAAAAAATGGTAGCGTTACATACGTAACGTTGCGAATTCGGCCTATTAAGATCTTCTAAAGCACCGACTAAGGGACCGTCGAGTTATGGTCTATTAAGGTAAAATTTTGTTCTAAAATGTTACAGGGGATGTTTTGTTTAGTTGTTCTAATGTTGTGGGATAGAAATAATTATTTTTCTTTATCGCTATTACATCGTTGCTTACATTAAATATAGAATGTTTTATTATGTAGAGAATCGGTATGACAATGAAAACTTCACTACTTTTTCCAGAAACTATAATACTTTTAACCATCATGACTCTTAACTCCATTAGCTACGAGCTTTCCTCTCTGGAGACAGTCTCTCTTCAACGCTTCATAATGCAGTAATCGGAATCCCTGTAGGTTTCCGCGTTCCACAAAACAATTTGATCTAATAAGTAAAAGGAATCGACAAAAATTTAAGAATGATATTCCATGATGTTGACGGATTAATAATCTAATAATATTTAACATCCTAAAAAGTCGACATCTCGTTTGAAGGAGCAATGAATAAAAGGAGCGTGAATAAGGGGGCTCGTCGTCCAAGCCAACAATCACGTGTGTCGGATGCAGCTCCGGTGTACATCACATCTAACGTTATTTAATTTGGTAGGTAAAGTTTAAAGATCTTTGGATCTATAGCTTCATCTATAGCTTCATCAGCCTAACCTAGGGACCAGTGGATATAAACCAGTGCCTCCAATATAAATTATTTGATCATTTCTTTGTACTGACCTATAAAGTTGCGTAATAGCCCGTGGCGTATTAAGAGAGCCACATGGCGTAAGAAGGGAAGAAACTTGAACAACTTTTTTCGGATTATCTGGAACAAAATCAGAGATTCTGATAGATGAGTTTGTAAAGCAAGGTCTCTTAGTAGACGAGGCCCCATGATCGATGAGGTCCCTTCGACACCAAGTTCTCGTGTTAGATTTCTTTCCTCTATATTTTAGAGGACTTTGGGAAAGAACTTATTCACCTCTATGGTATCTGAATACAGCTTAGAGTGCAATAATTGTAAACATGGCCTTATGTCAATGTACAAAACTATTGTATTTATGGCTGATATAAGTTGCCATTGTACAAGTTGCTGATGCGAAGAAATCGGATAAGCCGGTTCTGATGTTCTGCGAATCGGTGTTTAGATAGCAGTGCCAGACTAGGTGTGTAGAGTTGTATACTAGGTGGGAATCGATTAGTATGGACTCTTCCGAAATTATTTCCCGGAATCAAAATCGGTTTCGGCATTGTAATCGGTTCGAAAATTGTAATCAGTTTCAGGATTGGTTTCAGAATCGGAATGACGTTGGTTCTGGAATGGGAATCGGAAAGAAATTGTTACCAGAAGTCGGTTCCAGAATCTGAATAAATTTCGTAATCCGAAGCTGTGTAGGTTTAAAATCTTAATTTATTTCAACAGTAATCGTAACTATCCGAACGACTTTGCGAAGGACCTTCTCTCATTTATTAACCTTATTAAAGCTTTAGTCATTATTTCAAGCCAAACTAGGTTAGGTTAGGTAGGCTAGATTTACCACCTTTGCCCATTGAATGAAGAATTATAATTACTAAATTCACGGTCTTACAATATTTTTTGCGTATCATAAACTTCGTTACAGTAGATTTATTTGGAAAAGAATCAGAGTTGGCTACGGAATTGGTTACCGTAATCGGAATCGGTATCGAAAACCCCGGATAGTTCCGATTCCAAGCGCCCATTACTACTGCTGAAGGACTTCATAAGCAAACCGCAGACTCGACTTGATGTTTCGCAATGCAATGGATGCAATTTAACGTCACAAGCATCAGACGTTTGCTCAGCGCGCACTGTGATTGCAAATCTTCACATCAAACGCCCGCCAAACATTCACCTTCAATCCACCACACAAAGAATTGATAGCGTCACACCAGCGCTAGAAGTATTGCCGATCCGAGAGTAATCCAAAAAAAAAGTCCCAATTTCCTCGCTCATTCGTCGATGGTCGCGAAAATAAATTAAAATCACATCATCGTCGCCTTGCCGTGGTAGGTAAAGGTGCACCGGTGGCTGGGGGACTGGACAACCCCAAACAGTGGGAAGGAAAACCCATCCGTTGCCTCCCTTCGCTTTCCCTTCCTCAGCCGGGTGTGATGGCGTGTGTCGATTAGTCAATCCATTGTTTTCCCATTAATCCCCACCACCGTGTGTTAGCGCGCGAGTAACAAATTTTCCATCGCCCCGTGTCGGCCCAAAAAAAAAACCCCCCGAGGAAGATCGCACAAATCCACCCTCCAGCCGATGGGGTATGCGATTTTATTAAATCGCTCTCTTGTGTGCTTTTGGTGCGAGCGAGTGTGCTGGAGGTGGTTGAAATCGGAAATCCACCCGGCAAACAAACCGGGACGCGAAACGAACAGCGAGCATCCTTTTTCGCGTTCGCGTGTGTGAAAAAGTCAGTGTGACAAAAATGCCAAACTCGCCAAACGAATAGGTGACGGTGGAATTTGCCTTCGCTTTTCCGGCCCTTTTTCTTCCCCGAAATTGACGTCATCTAATATTCGACGTATTAAAATCCCATTCGCTCGCGTGTTTTGTGGCTCACCGGTGGTTCGGCTTTTTTTTTTTGGTGATGTTGGTTGAAAAATGCTCGTCCTAGTTTCACGTTGACTTCCAGCCCACGACCGAGTTTTTCCTTCGCTTTTCCACGGCGCGATATAACCCCTTTATTCGGCTAACGCTTTTTTTGTTGTTGCTAGAGTTTTATTTTTTCCACTCGTTACAATCGTGCTCGCCTGACGCTAGCGAAGAGTTTTTCCCGATGTTCATGGGACACGGGCGGACAGGAGAATTACAGGAAAAATCACAAACCGAAACGAATCTGCTTACACATCGGAGCCTTTTTTTCCTCCGGTTTGTTTTTCCAGTCGCACTGCTAGCTTCCGTACGTATTGATACTGTATGGAGGTTTGTTTTTCGTTGTATTCTTCTACCTGCTTTTCGTCAGCTTCTTTTTATCCGTGTGCTTCTAATTTCAATCGGCCGGCCGGCTTACCTTCCCACATTTCATTATTTTTTCGTTACAGTTTTTTCCCATTCAACGTTGAAAACCGCGTGCCACGTAGATAAGCCGCGTTGTTTTTTTCCCCCTTATTTTGCAATTGTTCGCTCATTTCGCTCCCTAACGGTTTTTCGTCGATGTTAAACGTTGCATGTATTAGCGGCACGGCTGTCGTTTGTTTAATGCATCCCTTCAATCAGATTCGCTCGCTGCCCGGGCCAGACCACGAGCTGCACACATCTGTGCAACACTCCAATACCTTTTGTGAGCGCTCACAAGGCACCGTCAGGTTTGCGCACACACCCTTAAGTGCCTAGACCTACCTGCGCGTTCTGCGTCTGCCGAAGGTAGGGAACGGATTTTCGGCCCCTACCGTAGCCCGAGTTTGGCCCTTTAACTCACGGCTACACGATGCACGTTTTTAAAGGGGTCCCTGGATGGTGGTCCCTTTAATTTTGGTTCGGTCCCGTGCTCATCCGTACGGCCGGGCATGCGGGTGCGGATTTTTAGCGGCAGCGGTGAAGGAGAAAAGGGTACAGAAAAAGGGAGGAAAAGTGGAAGGTGGCTTTTTCCCTGTTGCCCAGCATCACACGGGAAGGGATCCGTTGGCTGCCCGCAGCTAAATAAAACAATGATACAATAACCTTAAACCCCGAGAGAGCCTTGCCTAGTAGTGGTGTGTGGTGGTTTTTGGGATGAAAAGTATTTGGAATAGAGAAATCAAACTTTGTGCATGGTTTATGTATGTCATAAGAAGCACACAAGCACCTATGAAAAACGCTCGTATACATTGGAAAATCAAGTGAAAAGAGAATTTTTCGGATTTCTTAACGACGGTTAAGGTAAGCGTCGCTAAAAGGGAACCTGTTTCAACCGCCTGATATCAGTTTATGAACATATAAATAGTTTTTATTGAAGATTCGATCCTTCAATTTTGTTTATTATTTATTTTATTTCATTTGGTCTTTTAGAATTTCCTTTCGAACGTGGACTTCTTATTTCGTCCTTGCTGGGCGAACACTCGGCTGAACTGTGTGACAGAACCTAGCACGGATTGAAGGTTGTCCTTTTTATCCCAAACTCTCAATTAATGCCCCGAGATATGCGTTCTTGATTTCTTGCAACTTCATTTATCTTTTTAACACAAATTATTGAAACCGGTCTATTATACTTACTAAATGATAGGTTACTTTTAACTGAATATGTGAGTTTGGTGCACAAAAAGAATAATAATTTTACTTAAATTATTAAGTTATAACATTTGAAACTTGCATATCGGTCCTTGGGTAGCTTATGATACTCATACATTTGGGCTTTGATGTATTCGTTGCTCATATAACTTTTCGCTACATTAATTATACAACGTGCTTTTAAATCTTAAGCGTATTTTTGAACAAACATTATAACTTTATCAACATAAAAGTTATGATGTAATTTGTAAAGTGTAATACGGTATGTAATAGTTCGATAGTTCAGTTCTGCGATAGTTCTTTGTAACGTTATCATTTTTTTCTTTATTTTCGAGGATGACGGCCTAACGCCGTATTGTAACGTTATGTAATATTATAAAAATGTAATAACAAAATGTTATTAACTATTTACTCCCTTAAATGTGCTATCATATCTCACTGCTGATGCCTATCATGGGTCTTGTCTAGGCTTCAAATGAACTTTCTGTGCTTCTAACCCTATAACAGAAATGACAACATCTTACAGAAATATAGCTACCAATCTGTACGTTAATCTAGAACATGCCCAGTTAACTCTTTAGAATGTGAATTTTTCAGCACTTGCAGTTTTGACAACACGGCGCCTAACCGTCATATTGGAAAATAAATAAAATAAATAAACAAATGACAACTAATCAGCCAAAAACTCATGAAAGACATAATGTTATACTACCAGATGATTTGTTAAGAATACACATTAAAAAAAACAACAACTTTTATGAGGTTTTACCCTGTATTTCGAAGTAACGCTTTTCAATAGAATAGTTGAAAGAAAGATTGAATTTCTTGTAGCATTTATTATAGACGAGATTCTTCTGGTTTGGCACAAAGTGTCGATAATGTGCGAAAACTGATTTAAAATTTGGAAAAATAATCGAATTACGTGTAATCTTTTTCTTGACAACTTATTGGAACGTATTTCAAAAACAACATTTCAAAACTCCGGAATATCCTGCATTTCGTACAACATATTAATGACGTTAACATCATACAGCTATTAATAATCTGATAGTTAAACTGATCTGAAATGTTGGTGCAATGCTTGAAGAAAAGAAATAAATAAAATTATTACTGAGGTATGGAATAGCGAATCGATGCCAAGGCGATCACGTGCATCTACTTCTTCTTAAACTTTGCTGGGCTGCTCCTACGGAGCGCGTCTAGTTTTTTTTTTTTTTTCATTTATTTATAGAGGCTTTGGGTCTCATAGACCTCATTCGCCTCTTTGAGCGCGTCTAGTGGCCAGGGCCTGGTGTCCAATCCGTTTCCAGGAAACTCGGTCCATGGCTGCATCCGATATCCCTCAGGTCTGACTCCACTTGATCCACCCAACGAGCTCGCTGTGCTCCTCTGCGCCTCGTGCCGAACGGGTCGCTGACGAGCACCTTCCTGGCAGGGCATGAGTCCGGCATCCTCATCACGTGACCCAACCAGCGTATCCTTCCGGCTTTAACAACCGTCAGGATGTCTGCATCGTCAAACAGCTCAGCTAACTTGTGGTTCATTCTCCTTCTCCACACGCCCTGCTCGCACACACCGCCAAAGATAGTCCGCAGCACCCGCCGTTCAAAAATGGCGAGTGCATTGGCGTCCTCCGCCAGCATAGTCCAGGACTCGTGCCCGTAGAGGACTACCGGCCGTATCAGTGTGCGATATATGGCGCATTTCATGCGTTGTTGGAGTCTTCTGGATCTCAGGAGTTTGTGGAACCCGCAGTGTGCACGATTCCCCTGAACTTCGGATTTCGCAGCTTCCGTTGTTATCCGAAATTACGATCGTGCTCCTCTACTCCTCTACTACCTCCAGATCGTCGCCGTCAACTAATACTCTGCTTCTGAGTTGTGCTCTATCACGGTCAGAGCCCTCGGCAAGCAGGTACTTTGTCTTCGTCACACTGATCCTCAATCCAATCCTATCTACCTCGCGTTTCAGTCGCGTGGAATTAATTGTTCGTCTTTCGTTGCGTTAGTATTGGAGGTGATTTGCAAGGCCTCTCCATCAACCTCCTATCTGGTCGGAGGGCTTCCTAGCTATTAAAAGTCCCGTAAGAAGCCAGGACAGAAAGGACAGCTAGCCGCCCCTAACATGGACAACAGACGCTAGCTGTCCCCCTCCGCTCAATTTAGCCATATCACCCATCTTCCTAAGGAGTTGTGTTTCTCCGTATACCCAAGCTCAGATATTTGGAGAGACATGTTACCGTTCTATACGCCGGGGACGTATTGAGTCGAAGTAGGGTATGAGGAGCCTTTGTTGACCTTCAAGAGATTTCGGATCCATACCTTACCAGTGCAGTATTGCTACCACACCAGCTTATAGAACTGCTTATAGAAATGTGCATCTACTACAAGAAGTGTTACAGTGTGGAATACCGCCTATAAGGTTCTTTTTTCAGTTGTAATTATAGGATAAGATTCCGAATCGGAAAATCAACTTCTGACTAGATCTTCACCATGCGGTAAATTTAGGAGAAGATGCAGAAGTCGCAGTTACACTCCTGTCATCCCAGCCAAACTCATCCCGGATTGTAAAAATGACAATGACAATGACAATGAACAACATCTCATGCTAGGAGAAGGTTGATGGAAGGGCCTGCGCCAGGGAGACGGGATTGCCTGTCTCCTCTTCAATCTGGGTCTAGAGAAGGCCATCCGAGGCTCATAGGTGGAATCTTCGAGGACCAGCATTCAGGTCCGGGCATGTACTGATGATATACACATCATGGGATTGAGGTTCTTATACATAACAAAAGCTTACAAAAGGTTGAGCAAGCAGCATTAAACCTCGGGACCTTACTAACCAACAAGGATGTTCTTATGTAATCGTAGTTTGAAGTAGAACTTAGTCCTGCTGCTGACTACCACGAACCGATAACAGCAAAAATTCCGACCATACTACATGCTGAGAAAACTTCTCCAAATGCCTGCCGCGACGGATGAAGCTGGGACTGTATAGAACCTTTATAGTCCCAGTTCTTTACTCTGAGATAAGAACTATGTCCTATTTTGACGAACCCCTCTTTTGCACGTTCGAGGGAAACGCTTCGAACGAATTTTTTCTCTCGTATGTTTGGAAGGATAATCTCCGGTGGACTGAAGGGGCGGCCCGGTGGTGTATACGATAGCGGCGCCGGTCACACGGCAGGACCGGGGTTCGAATCCCGGCGGACCGCCTCCCCGTACGCAGGACTGACTATCCAGCTACGGGTATAATATAAATCACAGAGAGCTAGCAATAGCAGGCCAAGACCTCACGAGGTTGTAGTGCCAAAGAAGAAGAAGAAGACTGTTTATGTCATGAGAAAGACACCGGACAACCCAGCCCGTAAAGTCGTTGTGGGCCATCCACAGGAACAAAGGAGGCGTACCTATGCCCAGATTGAGATGAAGTGATGGACCTAGACCTTGAGTGGAATCAAGATTTGTTGGAGCAGGCCAAGACCGCAAAGCGCTTGATAAGTAAGTAAGTTAGTAATCTGATTCTTTTCACTGAATCGCTCAATTCAATCGTTTTGCAATACTTGTTGTTACGAATGAATTAGTAAATGAATAGAAGAACGATAAATCAGCACTCATCAAAGTTATGATAAATTACTAGACTTTGTGCTCTTTTATGTCTTTTATTTACAAAATTGCTTACTATAATAGCTCACGCAATGATTGAAAAGAACATAAAAAGGGGCTAATAAATATTAGCGACTCCGAAAAAATAGTCAAAAGCAAATAAAACGAACAGCTGTCCTCAGTATCGAAACGACACGCAGCAGAATCGTTCTACCAGACACTTATCAACGCATCACAATCAATCGTTGCGTGCCGCTTGAATCGGTGGCAACGGTAGATTTAAGGAAACACTTTTCGCCAAGGTGTGCATCGATTGCCGTGCTTCCCTCTCTCTCTCTCTCTCCCCCTCTCTGTTTCCCGACCCTCCTCAATGCTCACCCATTTTCACGGCGATAGGACGGTGCGAAACCGGTGCCGATTGGCATAGGGCAGGACCAGAGAGCGAACGAAAACAAAGCAGGAAAAGCAGAAGCAGGCAGCAAAAAAAAAGGCCGAAGAGATTTGTTCAATTATGAACGGCATTGTTGGCCGCACGCCATGTGCGCCACGCTTTAACCTGAGCCCGGTGGGAGGGGGTGAGAAAAATGCACGATAAACCTGATTTTCAGCCCGCCAGCATCACCGTTCGATCAAAAAGCTTACGGTACGCACGGCTCTGTTTGGTCCCCTCGAATTTCGGAGGGTTTTGCGATGAGAAGCAAGTGAACCGGGTCTGCCAAATAATACGACATACACACACACGTATAAATAATCACATTTTTAATGTGCTGCACAACCTGAGCGCATTCTCGGCCCTGTTGTAACCTGAGCGCGGCTAGCAGGATAATGGTGCACATGGTGCGTTTGTTGTCTTTTTTTTTTGTCTGTGTTTGTTGCTTCGCTGGCCAGCTTCCAATGCGTACTAGTGGCGTTGAACGTTTGGTTCAACACCTGGGGGATCGAGGACGGTTCGCTCGTCCCTTTTCTGCCCTCGTGCAACAGTGCCCGACCGGTGGAGGTGAAGGTCCCCGTGTTGCATTAAATCATGTCCACGGTACGCGCGTGTGTTATGCTGATGAGCAACGCCGGAAGGTCCAGACCGTGCGTCGTTCGGGAAGGAAAGATTTGCTTTGCCCACCCTACACAAACCGTCCAAAAGGTGATTCAACTTTTCCACGCACGCACGGGAAAAAAGGGGTCGCATGCAGGTTGGATGAACAAAAGGAAAAATCCCGTCCGTTCGGCTGGGCGAGGGAGAACTGTGTCACCCCTTAGGGCGTCGATAATAGCGTTTCTGGCAGTGCACGAGCCGGGCCGAGGATGCGATTTTTCCGGCTTAACTTCCGCTTCACCTTTCACGTGTGCGTGTGCACGGAACGCATCTCATCTTCATTCATCCTGCCGACTCTCCTCTACCTCCTCCCCTCTACGTATTAGATGCGGTCCCCTTCGCCTCGGTAGCCACAAAAGTCTCAAAGTCGTGCCAGTCGTGCCGCGCCACGAATATTCGGGAAAAAAAGGGACGCAACTTGCCTGGCCGGAAAGTCATCGCACTTCCGTTCGAGCGTGAAGTCCGGACACAAAGGGATAATGTGATCGCGCACACACACACACGCGCGCAGCGAATTTAAACACCTTCCCCATGGGCTTCATGTAGGTGTCGGAGTTTGTGGAATGGTGTCGAGATGTTCTTTCAATTCAATACATTATAGCAAATACAAATTATCAAAACGTGCAGAGAAATCATTCCAGTTTTGTCAAGCTGCTTTATAACAGGGATACAACGATAGTGTAAGAACAATCTGTCCAACTACTGCTCACAGTTTGTTGCACAGCCTGTGATCAAAGTTTTTATAGCATATATAGGAATAAATTAAACATCAAACAGATCACAGTTTAAAAATAATTTATTTGCAATGGCATAGTGACATTGTTTCCTAGTTTTGATTCCGAATTATTAAATGTCCGATATGGTTCTTATCATTGGGACTTGTGGAGGCCATACATTTTTCGCTAGATTATTAAGAATAATCATTTAATTACGATGATGAACTTTCAATAATAATTAATTTATTAACGTGAAAATATGTTCTGAGGGAATGTAGAAAGGTAAAGTAAACCATCTTCTCAATACGGCCAGGCCGTTCTAATTGATTAAAAAAATATCCGTAATACAGTTGATAAAGGATGTTTGCTAGTTAATCTTTTGGGCTTTATACGGAAATTGTACTGTAAAAATGATGATTAAAATCAAAACATTCACCAAACGTAATGCGGATATTTATGGTCCTTGAAACCTTGAATACACAGAGATTAGTAGTTGTTCTAACGAGACTTTTGTGAGACATTGTCATAGAAAGAAGCATGTTTTGAACATTGAAAACTGTACTTTAATTTAAATTTAACGTCTTTAGTTTGTAAAGGTACGTCAGTCTATTTTTGAGCTGACAAACTTTGCCTATACATTCCTGGTCGGGATCAAGCTAATTATTGGTAAATTAAACTCAATTCAAATCCACAAGCCCACAGGAAATAAGGATGTAGCACTGATTTGCAATAAATAAAACATTTTTGTTCTTTTATTTATGGTTCCGAGCCATCACAGTCCTGAATGCTGCCTACAAGATCCTGTCCCGCATACTCTTCTGCAGACTTGCGCCCCTTGCTACAGATTTCGTCGGGAACTACCAAGCTGGATTTGTTGGAGGGAAATCCACTACCGACCAAATCTTCACTCTACGGCAGATCCTCCAGAAGTGCCGGGAGCACCAGATCCCCACGCACCACCTGTTCATCGACTTCAAGGCAGCCTACGACACCATAGATCGTACCGAGCTATGGGACATCATGCGGCAGTACGGTTTCCCTGCTGTTACGGCTGTTAAGGGTTACAATGGACGGTGTGCAGTGCAAGGTGAGAGTGTCGAACATGCTGTCGGAATCGTTCAAATCTCACAGCGGACTGAGGCAAGGGGACGGACTCTCCTGTTTGCTGTTCAACATCGCTCTGGAAGGTGTCATGCAAAGCGCGGGCTTCGACATCCGGGGCACGATTTTCACCCGGTCTCTCCAATTCCTTGGCTTCGCGGATGACATCGATATTATCGGGCGAACATCTGCGGTGGTGTGCGAAGCGTACATCCGACTGAAACGTGAGGCCGATAAGATTGGATTGAGGATCAATGCGACGAAGACAAAGTACCTGCTTGCCGGGGGCGCTGACCGTGATAGAGCACGACTCGGAAGCAGAGTATTAGTTAACGGCGACGATCTGGAGGTAGTAGAGGAGTTTTGCTACCTTGGCACGATCGTAACTTCGGACAACAACGTAAGCAGCGAAATCCGAAGGCGTATTGTTCATGGGAATCGTGCCTACTACGGACTCCACAAATTCCTGAGATCCAGAAAACTCCAACAACGCACGAAATGCGCCATATATCGCACTCTGATACGCCCGGTAGTCCTCTACGGGCACGAGTCCTGGACTATGTTGGCAGAGGACGCCAATGCACTCACCATTTTCGAACGGTGGGTACTACGGACTATCTTTGGCGGTGTGTGCGAGCAGAGCGTGTGGAGCAGGAGCAGAGGAGCACAGCGAGCTCGTTGGCTGGATCAAGTAGAGTCGGACCTGAGGGATATCGGATGCAGCCGGGGGTGGAGTAATGTAGCCATGGACCGAGTTGCCTGGAAACTAATTGGACGCCAGGCCCTGGCTATAAGACGTGCTCCGTAGGAGCAGGCCAGGAAAGAAGAAGAGAAAACATTTTTGTTCTACACTTAGTGCTTCGCCTTTAGGTTGAGGAGCGTTATATGTTGATTCTATTTTGTATCAACACTCAACGCCAAAAATGACGTGCTTAGGTACAGTGATAGATCAAGCACTTTGGAGGCCCTGAGCAGAATGGTAGTTGGAGGCCGCTAACTCATCGAATCCGTTAACTGAAAGATACAAACCGAAGACATCGGATGAACATTATCCGGATACGGCAGTTAATGGCTTAAATAAGGTCCCTGTGTTGCGTTTGAGGACTCGAGAACTGTACAGTCCGCTTATAGCTCCTTTGAATCGCTCGACGTGTTAGTCAATCATCCGCTATACAAAGGAGTTCCAGTTTAGATATGACGCTACATGCTACTGTCTTTATTGCCGCCAGTTTTGGCCAGTTAGAAACTAACATTATGTACATTTATCAAAGCAGCCATATAGCAGTTTGCCTCACACAGTTTTACAGACCAATCTGGACACGCTTGGACTTCCAGAACTCCTAACTACCAGTTATCTTATGAAACTAGTGGATCGTACTCTGGGAGGATGAGCCCTACCAGTTAAACTCCGTCCAACTCCCTGTGAAAGATACTTCGAATACCTAAAACCTAGAGAAACAACAGTGTACCAATGATTTGTTGGCCAATGACTCCAGGGAATAACTTGATAATTGCAAGTCTTGGCTGAGTTTATAGATTCAATGTGTACAAAGACGCAATACTATTCTATTTGTGGTCACATATTCTTACTCGGACTCAATGATGATGCTGTTTGATACTTGAACTGGATGGGCGTATCTTTCATAGCTGAATTCTTTAACGGTAGAATTTCTGGTTGAAATTTTTCTCGTGGGTCAATTTGTACATTCCTGCCAGGATGCTCCACATTTAACCAACTCCGCTGGTAAGAGCATAAACTGCTCTAAAACCTCTACCTCTGCTTTAGGACGGGAAACTTCTGGCCATATGTCCTTAATGAATTTCTTAAAGTAATCTTAGTTTCTAAAAATACACAGACGCTCACGAAACGCTGACTTGGAAACATTAAATTCGAACAGTTCAGACACATCGTTAAACGCCACACACTTAACATTAACAGGATCACTTTACCCGAATTTTGTTCGATAGTGCAAAACATGTAGTAGTTCGTCGTGGTCTAAGCGTTCTTGCCGGTGCCGAAAATGTTAACAAACGAGCGTCGATCGAGTTGTCAAGAAGGTCGGCTCCAAAAAGACGTTGAGCAATTCTTCGACGATAAACACCTAGCTTCATACGATGGACGAGTGTCTCCGTCCCGTCAAGGGGGTAATCTTATTGCAAAATGCGCTTCACCAGGGAGAAATAGAGAGAATTTAACGACAAAGGGTCGTGAAATTCTCTTACTATTCATTGTATAAGACCAAACATTTGGTTTGCTCTAGAGATCACCGACTCGATCTGAGGCCTAAAGCTAAGACGGCTATCTAACAGGATTCCAAAGTCTCGAATACAACTGGTGCGTTCCAGTGTGTGGTTGTCAAATTTGTAGTTAAAGATTACGTTAGCTCTGATTCTAGCGAACGAAATTACGCGTCATTTATCAACACACAGGGACAGGCATTTCAAAGACACCACGAACTAAAGATATCCAACGCTTGTTGCAGTCGTCGGCAGTCATGTGCATCTTTCACTGCTGTATAATGTTTCACGTCATCAGCAAACAGCAAAACATCATATTTAGACAAACATATTGTTACACCATTCACATACAGCGAGAATATAAGCGGTCCCAGATTACTCCCCTGTGGAACACCGGAGATGCACGAAATACACTAGAAAATATACGCTATTTTATAGAGACTAATTCTTTTAAATCTTTGCTTACGTTAATCTTTGCTAGAGCATCGGTATCGTTAGCTTACCTTACCAATGAAGCACAAGAAATAACCAAAACAAATCGAAATATAGACACCAGCTCGAATATATTTTGTTTCTAACCTAGTTGCGCAAATATAATCTAATTCTTTTGGCACTGGCTAGTATTGACCGTCAGTTTATACGGAGAGCTTGAAACCCCCCGTAACATTTTAGAACAAAATTTGACCTTAATAGACTACAACTCGACGGTCCCTTAGTTGGTGCTTTAGAAGATCTTAATAGGCCGAAACCGCTACGTTGCGTATGTCATTTTTTCGATAACGGCAAAATCAAATTTTCGGCGATGATTAAGGCTGGTGTCATTGCTCGGTCGTATACGATTTTGTCGTATACGACCAGAACAAATTTGATTGATTTGGTCGTACGACCAAATCTGTCATCCGACTTTATCTGTCAAATTCCATACAAAATTTGAAAAAGTCGTACGACAAAATCGTATACGACAAAGCAATGACACCAGCCAAAAAGACTGTGTGATTTTGCTGTCATTCATTCGTCAGTACTTGTTTGTTTTGGTTCTTACTTACTTACTTACTTATCAGGCGCTACAACCGCTTCGCGGTCTTGGCCTGCTGCAACAATCCTCAATACCGCTCACGGTCTAGCCCCGTCGTCTGCCAATCGAGTATCCCGGTCGTTCTGGCGGACGCAACAACGTCATCACTTCATCTCAGTTTGGGCCTACCACGCCTCCTCTGTCCAGGTGGACGGCCTAAAATGACTTTACGGGCTGGGTCGTCCGGCGCCATTCTCATGACATGACCAGCTCACCGGAGCCTAACGAGCCTAATTCTTTGCACGATGATGGTGAGATCACCGTACAGCTCGTAGAGCTCGTCATTGTAGCGGCTCCTCCATTGTCCTTCCACACATACGGAGCCAAAAATCCTTCTGAGCATCTTCTTCTCGAACGCGACTAAAAGGGTTTCGTCAGTTTTGGACAGAGTCCATGTCTCAGAGGTTTTGGTTCACAGATGATTTTTTTTTTCGTTAACGACGCGGCGTTCAAGTTTCGCGGGGACTGTAATAAAATAAGAGTTATAAGAGTTGCGGTCTTCGACATCAAGGTTTACCTAGGGATAAATTAAGTACATAAGCAGCTTGTGCGTTAAGGGAACAATGCAAAATAGTCCTGTTTACTCACCTTGAATAATCAGATCCGGAACAAATACGAGCACCATCATCACAGCTACACTGACGGGTCCGTTCACAGCGGGAGTCAGCCGGCTATGCGATCTATTCCAGCGTCGACAATTGCACCATCTAGCTCTCCAATCTTGGGGCGGCCCGGTGGTGTATACGATAGCGGCGCCGGTCTTCACACGGCAGGACCGAGGATCGAATCCTGGCGGACCGGCTCCCCGTACGCAGGACTGACTATCCAGCTAGGGGTGAACCCAGGTCAAAGAAAACTAGTAATAGCCGAGCCGACCTTCCGAGGTTGTAGAGCCAGAGAAGAAGAATAAGAAGCTCCTCCAATCACAGATTCAGTTTTCTCAACGTATCCATGTCCCTCCATGTCCCACCGGGTATGGTCCTCATAGCGACAAACCCAAAGAAATCCTTCCTCTATCTGGCACTGTTGTCACCGCTCTCGACAGATCAGCACATCCAGCTCCAAAACGAAATGCCCTCAACTTTCAAGGGAAAGCACAAGATAACTGACTTGGCAACGAAGGTCGATTTCGATCATTCACACCACACAACCGCCTGATCGACACCTCGGTGTTTCTCAGCGGAACCGTAGCACTTTGTTTACATTCAGCTTGTGCGTTAAGGGAACAATGCAAAATAGTCCTGTTTACTCACCTTGAATAATCAGATCCGGAACAAATACGAGCACCATCATCACAGCTACACTGACGGGTCCGTTCACAGCGGGAGTCAGCCGGCTATGCGATCTATTCCAGCGTCGACAATTGCACCATCTAGCTCTCCAATCTTGGGGCGGCCCGATGGTGTATACGATAACGGCGCCGGTCTTCACACGGCAGGACCGGGGTTCGAATCCCGGCGGACCGCCTCCCCGTACGCAGGACTGACTATCCAGCTACGGGTGAACCCAGGTCAAAGAAAACTAGTAATAGCCGAGCCGACCTTCCGAGGTTGTAGAGCCAGAGAAGAAGAATAAGAAGCTCCTCCAATCACAGATTCAGTTTTCTCAACGTATCCATGTCCCTCCATGTCCCACCGGGTATGGTCCTCATAGCGACAAACCCAAAGAAATCCTTCCTCTATCTGGCACTGTTGTCACCGCTCTCGACAGATCAGCACATCCAGCTCCAAAACGAAATGCCCTCAACTTTCAAGGGAAAGCACAAGATAACTGACTTGGCAACGAAGGTCGATTTCGATCATTCACACCACACAACCGCCTGATCGACACCTCGGTGTTTCTCAGCGGAACCGTAGCACTTTGTTTACATTCATATTTCGACACATTGAAAACATTAGGTTTTTTTAACCAAAACATCATACTTTCATCGCAAAGAGCTCTAATCATCGCCATTCGGTCACACGATCCACGCGATTATACCGCCGTGTATGGAGATTAGATTGATTCTGGTCCATTAGTGCTACGAATGTTACGGGGGACATTTTCCATAGGTAGACGTTTTTCGCTGCCATAATTGTGTTGACCACTGTGCTGGACGGATAAAGCAGGATCATTTTAATCGGCTATTGGGTTAAGGATGCAGATCTAATCTGTAATTTTTAAGGGCTTTTTCTTCGTTATGATTCTTCGATTAGTTTACGTCGAATATTTTTTCATTCAATTCAATAAACTTCTAACAAATACAAATAATCAGCCCAAATAACCGTCACAAAAGAGAGAGAGAGGGAATCCGGATACGTCTAAAGAGAAAAGAGTTTGTACGTACGAAGTAAAAGCATAAATATAAATATTCAGGATGCGCTTTTCCAAAACAAAAAACAAAAAAAACGATGATGAGTCGAAAAATGGGCAGCAAATTTGCATTTCTATAAACACAAACTAATGACTAATTGAGCGTCCGCGCCCATGGGTCCGTTCGTCGTGGGTTTTCGAAAAGGGTTACTGTTTTCTTTTTGTTTTTTTATTACACAAACACACACACACACACACATAAGTAAAAAAGCGAATCGAAAGGATTCGTTTGACGCTGACTTGGCTCCTGGTTTCCTCCCCACACCCTGGTGCCCTTCACTGCGATGGAAATACATTTGTCAATCTAATTGCATTACGCGACGCCGCGCGAAGTTAGTTAAGAAGGGTTGCTGCTGTTCGGCTCGGTACAAGAAGTTCATAAAAACCCACGACGCCGAGTTTATTAAGATGCTGCTGCGCTTGGTTTGGAAAAAAAGGATTAAGTGCCTTGCAACTCTCTCTCGCTCTGTCGTCCTCTGTCTGTGTATGTGTTTTACATTATTATTTTGACTTGAAGATACTTCCGGTTTTTCCTTTTTGTTTTCCAACAGGGAAAGTAAAAGGGGTGGTAATTGGGGGAGGGGCAGGGGACAAAAACTCACCAAAAGACGCTCGCGAAGGAAATATGGAAGCATCTCCAATAATAATAATAATAATCATCATCATCACCTTCGCCAACGCCATCATCACCATCATCAGCGACGTCATCAGCTCGCAAATCGCACATTCGAAGGAAGACTTTACGGCCGGGTAAATAGGGGGATCGGTGTGCCGTGCCTGCCGTTTGTGTTTGTCTTTACCGCCAGCATAAAACCCCTTTTTTCTTCCGCAACCGTAAAGGTTTAGCTGTATTTTTCTTTCATTTCAAAGGCGCACACTTTTCCGGTTTGTTCCAACTGCTGGCTACCTTGCAGTCTTGACTTTTGCGCAAATAACTCGACGCTTCCTTGTGTGCGCTCGACTGCCGGGTAACGAACGGGCGGTCGGATGTTTCCTGTGCCGGGTTGGCAATCTAATTAGCCAGGAACCAGGGGAAGAAAATTAAAGAAAAACAAAACATCTTGCAAACAGATTTTTGCACCCCGCTTCGCATCCAGAGATCCTGGATTCAACGCCCGTAAGCGCTACCTGGCGCCGGAGCCTGTAGGCGCTAACGGTGCCCTTTGCTTGCTTGTTTTTAAAAATAGCTACGCACACACGCACACAAACTCGGAAGTCTTCGTCGTTTTTGTTGGTAACGTACCAGAGAATGGGAATGCATCCGCTTTAAGGACGGTCGGGCGCGTATCGCCTTGACCGATTCGTCACGAGAGGCTTAGTTTTACAGCACCTCCGATACATCCGGGTCAGCCCGGATCTGACACTCTCCCCACGGGGTCCTAACAAGGAACAAGTCGGCGAGACCTTTCTTCCATCGTAATGATGATGCTGCAGAAGGCCTTGCTACGTATTGCACGTGTGGAATAATTATCACACTCTGCCCAGCTTTATGCGACATGGTTCAGGTAGTTATGCTGCTTCCTTTAGCGTTATTTGTTTTGAAACGGTTTGCAAATCTCGTCCCTCCACACATCTGGTTTTCTGTTGCATTACGCCCCCGAGGACGGAAGTGTGTTGTTGCTGCCGCCACATATGGTTAACACAATGTGTGAAGGATCGCTTGCAAAAGAGATCTCTTTACATATCTTTGTTGTGATGGTTTTGTTTTTCTTTTGCTCTTTGCTTTAATGACTTTCATCTAATCGCCTTCGAAAAAACATCTCCTGATGGTCAAGACTACATCTTAGGAAGGCTCATCAGGCTCATGAATAGGATTAACTGGGCTGAAGCAGCACAAAAAGCTAAAATACCATTCTTAGATTTATAAAAACCGGACATCTGAAAGTTCCGGTACTCAGGCATCTCCTTTTCAATATTTCAATTGGCTTGTTTATTAACATTTAATCGGAAATAGCCAGGATCTAACTAACACCTTGGAGACTCTAAACAGAATAGAAATTGAAGACCCAAGACGGTGGACAAGTCCGAGCTCTAAGATTTTACATTAAAATTTAATTTTTGTTGTCTGAAGATTGTTTGTCAAGCACCTGATACGAGATTTGCTTATGGTGTTCTGGGTCTTCCAACTGCTGGAGGCCCTTAGAACCTCACTACACGCTTAAAGGTAGGTTTGATTCTGTTGATGAATTCGAGGCCTTCTCAAAGTTCGGTGCCCCAAGCATTTGCTTAATTTGCTCATTGTTACGGTCCAAAAAATAGCCCGGTGGTTTTGTAGTTTTTCTTATCTTTATTCCTTCTTCCGAATCAATAACAGGAATAGCAGCGCACACGGCTACGACACGAGATAAAAAACAACTCAAAAACGGGTCCGAACTCTAGGCCTGCGCTAATTCGACTGCCAAACTCAGCTCATCTGACCCTAGCCGTTCTCACGCTCTCTCTCTCCTATCGCTTGCACCCAATTAACAAATTTATCTTCCAGGTGACCGCTGTCACCTGGACATCCCCCCGCCCGTAACCCAGTGTATCCTTACTGGCGTTACCCTTTACTCTACTTCCAATACAGCAAGATTATGTACCGCTCGCTTAAACCTTCCGTTCTGTGTACGCACCCACACCTGACGTACCCGCCCGTCTCCTGCCTTTATGACCTCTTCAACAATTCCGCGCACCCATTGCTTTCTACATTTGCCATCTACCACGTAGACTAAGTCACCTACTCCTAGCGATCGATTATCCCCAAACCACTTTTTCCTTTGATTCAGAGTGGGCACATACTCTTTTACCCATTTTTCCCACATTAGATTCGCAAGTTGCTGGGACCTTTCATACGTATCACGCATCGCTATTTTAGGGTTAGTAGGTGGGTCGACGCGCTCGTCTCTACCGTGCACTCCACGCAGAAAATGGTTAGGTGTTAGAGTCTCTTCGTCACTTCCATGTTGTGACACTGTTACTAACGGTCGGGAATTGATGATGTCTTCGGCTTCAAGAACGCTGGTTTGCAGAATCTCATCAGTAAGGCGTCGCCCATCGTCAAGGACCTTCAAAACGTCTTTCACCGATCGCACGAGACGTTCCCACACCCCTCCCATATGGGGTGCAGCAGGAGGATTAAAGGTCCATTTGGTTCTGGCATTCGTCATCTGATCCGCACAATCCTCATCGATCGCGTTGACTATCAGCTTGCTGGCACCTTGGAAATTGGTGCCATTGTCCGACAGGAATTCCATTGGCCAGCCTCTGCGACAGACGAAACGTCGGATAGCCATCATACAGGACTGCGTAGTCAGCTCTCTGGCAACTTCGAGATGGATGGCTCGAATCACCAGGCAGGTAAACAGCACTATCCAGCGCTTCTCCGAACGTCTTCCAACGGTCACGGTAAACGGTCCGAGATAATCAACTCCAGTGAAGCTGAAAGGTCTTAAAAAAGGCGTTAGTCGTTGAACAGGTAAAGGTGCCATCCTAGGCACCTTCGGACGGTTCCGGTGCACCTTGCACCACACACACGCTGATGATACTCTCCGGACTGTAGCGTCTAGGTGTATTATGTAGTACGCACGACGGAGCTCGTTCTTTACTGCTTCGCGGTAGCCGTGACCACTTCTCTCATGGTAATGACGCACGATGGACTCTGTAATCGGATGCTTGTCTGGTAAGATCACCGGAAATCGTAGATTAAACGGAAGAAACTCGGCTTGCTCAGTTCGTCCTTCCATCCGTATAAGTCCGTCCTCATCTAGCAACGGAGATAGCTTATAGAGCGGGCTATCCTTGTCGAGGTTCATCCATTGTTCTGAGGGGCGACCCATATTCTTAATCAGAACCTTGATCTCGTCCACAAAGCATTCAGATTGTGCCATTTTCATCAATAGCTTCTCAGACTTGTCGTACTCGTGTTGCTGAAGAGGGGTTCGCCGGCTTTCTACCTTTGCGTTCAGTTGTAGTCGTAGATGATTTTCCGTCGCTCGCAACGTCTCGAGGGGTTCTCCTTTTACTTTCCTGCGGCAATTCGAAATAAATCGCAGTACACACGCCACGGTACGCACCAACACCGTCCACTTGGAAATACGACTGGCGTCTATAAGTGCTCTAGATACCATCACATCATGTATCATCAAGTGTACTCGCATCTCCTCCGCGGTGTTAAGCTCCGGTTTCTGTTGAGGCGGCCATTCGTCTTCGTTGTTGCTCAAAAATGCAGGTCCATGTATCCATACACTCTCATCTACGGGGCTGTTGGTCTTTCCCCATTTAGTGATTACATCTGCTACATTTTCACTCGAAGGCACCCAACTCCAATCCTCTACGCTGCTATTACTGAGAATCTCTCCTACTCTCAGTCCCACGAACTGTTTATAACGTCGCACATCCGATCTTATCCAGGACAACACAACTTTGGAATCTGTCCAGAAGAACTGTCTAGAGATTACCAGATGATGGGATTCGATAACGGCTTTCGCCAGTCGAACACCCAGCACCGCCGCTTGAAGCTCCAAACGCGGTACTGACATTGGTTTAAGGGGTGCAACCTTCGACCGACTCATCGCCAACGTACAGCATACTTCGCCATGCACGATTGCTCTTAGGTAAGCCACGCATCCAAAAGCCGTCTCGCTGGCATCTGTGAAGACATGAAGCTGGATGTCTGATACGTCTTGGGATCTTGAATCTCCGAAATAACATCGTGGTATCTGCAACGTTTTTAGACTCATTAATGATTTGATCCATAACATCCACTTCCCATGTGACTCCGCATCTATCGCTGTGTCCCAATCACATCCCGATCTCCAGAGGTCTTGTATGAGCATCTTTCCTCGTATTGTTACTGGTGTGATGAAACCCATCGGATCGAATTGAGCCATTACTACACTCAATACGACACGTTTCGAAGGACGGATGGTACCTGTAACATATTTGCTTAATTCCATCTCGGCAGTGGCTTCAAAACAGAAAACGTCTTCCTGAGATTTCCAGCATATTCCCAGTACTCGATCGAATGTTGACTCCTTATCATCCGTAAAGCGAAGAGTTGATGTCGCGTTCCGTTCTTCCAAAGCTTCCAGAAACTCTATGCTATTTGAAACCCAATTACGAATGTGGAAACCTCCGCGTGAGTGTACGTACCTGACATCCTTCGCCAACTCAACCGCTTCGTCAACGCTGTCTGCACTGTCGTAGTAATCATCTACGTAATGATTTTCGATGATTGCTGACGATGCCCCGGGAAACTGTTCGGCGAACTCCCGAGCATTCAGGTTCTTCACGTACTGTGCTGAACAGGGCGAGCAAGTAGCACCAAAGGTCGCGACGTCCATCACGTACACACGAGGTACTCCGTTGGGCTTTGTTCCAAATAGAAATCGCTGAGCATGTTTGTCTTTCTCGCAAATCCGTAGCTGGTGGAACATCTCCTTGATGTCCCCTCCAAACGCGATGGGTTTCTCACGGAATTTACAGATGATCCTCGGAAGCGGGACCAACATGTCCGGTCCTTTAAGCAGTAGAGAGTTTAAAGATACTCCATCTACTGATGCTGCAGCATCCCACACAAGCCTTATCTTGTCTGGCTTCTTTGCATGCTGGACCACGTTCAATGGTAAATACCACACCGGTTCATAGGCGCCTTCGATCAACTCTGACTTCCTCTGTCTGTGTATGTGTTTTACATTATTATTTTGACTTGAAGATACTTCCGGTTTTTCCTTTTTGTTTTCCAACAGGGAAAGTAAAAGGGGTGGTAATTGGGGGAGGGGCAGGGGACAAAAACTCACCAAAAGACGCTCGCGAAGGAAATATGGAAGCATCTCCAATAATAATAATAATAATCATCATCATCACCTTCGCCAACGCCATCATCACCATCATCAGCGACGTCATCAGCTCGCAAATCGCACATTCGAAGGAAGACTTTACGGCCGGGTAAATAGGGGGATCGGTGTGCCGTGCCTGCCGTTTGTGTTTGTCTTTACCGCCAGCATAAAACCCCTTTTTTCTTCCGCAACCGTAAAGGTTTAGCTGTATTTTTCTTTCATTTCAAAGGCGCACACTTTTCCGGTTTGTTCCAACTGCTGGCTACCTTGCAGTCTTGACTTTTGCGCAAATAACTCGACGCTTCCTTGTGTGCGCTCGACTGCCGGGTAACGAACGGGCGGTCGGATGTTTCCTGTGCCGGGTTGGCAATCTAATTAGCCAGGAACCAGGGGAAGAAAATTAAAGAAAAACAAAACATCTTGCAAACAGATTTTTGCACCCCGCTTCGCATCCAGAGATCCTGGATTCAACGCCCGTAAGCGCTACCTGGCGCCGGAGCCTGTAGGCGCTAACGGTGCCCTTTGCTTGCTTGTTTTTAAAAATAGCTACGCACACACGCACACAAACTCGGAAGTCTTCGTCTTTTTTGTTGGTAACGTACCAGAGAATGGGAATGCATCCGCTTTAAGGACGGTCGGGCGCGTTTCGCCTTGACCGATTCGTCACGAGAGGCTTAGTTTTACAGCACCTCCGATACATCCGGGTCAGCCCGGATCTGACACTCTCCCCACGGGGTCCTAACAAGGAACAAGTCGGCGAGACCTTTCTTCCGATTAAATGTTAATAAACAAGCGAATTGAAATATTGAAAAAGAGATGCCTGAGTATCAGAACTTTCAGATGTCCGGTTTTTATAAATCTAAGAATGGTATTTTAGCTTTTTTGTGTTGCTTCAGCCCAGTTAATCCTATTCATGAGCCTGATGATTCCGATCGTAATGATGATGCTGCAGAAGGCCTTGCTACGTATTGCACGTGTAGAATAATTATCACACTCTGCCCAGCTTTATGCGACATGGTTCAGGTAGTTATGCTGCTTCCTTTAGCGTTATTTATTTTGAAACGGTTTGCAAATCTCGTCCCTCCACACATCTGGTTTTCTTTTGCATTACGCCCCCGAGGACGGAAGTGTGTTGTTGCTGCCGCCACATATGGTTAACACAATGTGTGAAGGATCGCTTGCAAAAGAGATCTCTTTAAATATCTTTGTTGTGATGGGTTTGTTTTTCTTTTGCTCTTTGCTTTAATGACTTTCATCTAATCACCTTCGAAAAAACATCTCCTGATGGTCAAGACTACATCTTAGGAAGAAATCAGGCTCATGAATAGGATTAACTGGGCTGAAGCAACACAAAAAAGCTAAAATACCATTCTTAGATTTATAAAAACCGGACATCTGAAAGTTCTGATACTCAGGCATCTCTTTTTCAATATTTCAATTCGCTTGTTTATTAACATTTAATCGGAAATAGCCAGACTTGTGTGGGGTCGTGGCCAGCGATGGATCTAACTAACACCTTGGAGACTCTAAACAGAATAGAAATTGAAGACCCAAGACGGAGGACCCAAATCCGAGCTCTAAGATTTTACATTAAAATTTAATTTTTGTTGTCTGAGCATTGTTCGTCAAGCACCTGATACGAGATATGCTTATGGTGTTCTGGGTCTTCCAACTGCTGGAGACCCTTAGGACCTCACTACACGCTTAAAGGAAGGTTTGATTCTGTTGATGAATTCGAGGCCTTCTCAAAGTTCGGTGCCCCAAGCATTTGCTTAATTTGCTTATACTATAAAACCATATCAAACTTTACATCCTTCTACATACTTTATTTTACCCTATTTTTAACTCTCTGCCAGGAGTTGAAAACTAAATACTATTACAGTCGTGTCGTCAAATTTCGGGCTTAAGTCTTGAAGTTATCAGTTAATTTTTCACACTTTGTAGTAATTTTGTAACTCCAAAGCGTTCAATTTTTGGCTATTTTTCTAATATTAATATTTTCTTATATATACTCTACATAACATAACATTCAACAAAGCAGACTAACAGCTCGATCATGCACTCGAACGGCAAGAAAGCTTGCTCAAAAAGCTTCATTGGTATCATAGCTGTGTTCGAGCTGCCGTTCGAACAATCACAGTAACCTGAGAAGCCTGGCAAGAATTACAAGCAACGCATTTCTTGTTTATTTTTGTCAAAGTGAGATGTCAGAGACAACTCTGTGATCCTTTGAAAAGTTTGAAATGTAATTATTTGTTTTATTTTAATGAAATATACAAAAATGAGTGTTATTTGTGTATGTTCTGACGATTTTTAATCTCTCTGCTCTTCACAATCCAGTTTGACAACTAAAATAGCTCAAACAATTCGATGTTACCATCGTCGATTCAAATACGATGCATGATACCAAATATTCTGCCGTTCGATTCGACGCTTTCATTCGATTCGACTGCCGTTCGAGTGCAATGATCGAGCTGTAAGCACTGTTAGATTCGACTCTCTCTTTCAGATTAGATTCAAGGCTCTTCAGCCAAAATGAAATCTGAGGTTCAAGACATTATGAAACAGTACCAGCACCCCTTAAAAAATAAAAAGGAATTCTTGAAAAATGAAACAGAATTTATGGCGAACGAGATGTTATAGATTCCCCGTCAAGACATTTCAAGAATGAATAAAAAATTCTTTCTAGCTCTACTGCGACTTGAAATAAGAAATGAAATGAAAATTCTGTTTGAATCCAGCTGTATTCTAACTAGGATCCCATGTCTAGAAGACATCACAATCTCCATGCAAGTATTATTCCACATCCAGAAGACTTCTTCTTCTACCTTCTTTGGCACTACAACCTCGTGAGGTCTCGGCCTGCTATTGCTAGTTCTCTGTGACTTAGTTTTACCCGTAGCTGGATAGTCAGTCCTGCGTAAACGACTTCCGACACATATTTTGTACGACAACGTAATAAACGAGAATCCACGAAACACCTTTTTTACGTTGCTATATAGTATGTACGTCCAGCTATGACAATAACTACATCTAGTTGGATAGTTAGTTCTCAGTATAGTAAGGCGCCGACACCAACTACACCATCAAGCAGTTCCAATTCATCTTTATTGATAGGGAAATTCGAGAACTGATCTCGAGATATTTTGGCTTGATCGTGAGCGTTTCAAGAGCTTGTACTTAAACCGTGCTGGTGCACTGAGCTGATAGATCATGTTTCGATACTGACTCAGTGCAAGTTAGAAACATCAATGAGATTAAAGGGTTATTTGATTGCATTAAATAGATATTTTTATGATTATTTCTACACAATTTTTTCACAATTTGTTTCGTATCGTCTGCATAGACTATAAATGTTCTATCTTTGTTGTCAACATCCGTCCAAAAAAGTCCGATCATCTATCTGGAAATACCTCCATCATCATTTTGTTTTTACCCTGATTAATTTCCAACCTAAGGATTAGTGTCCTCTGCTCAATCCTTTGGTAAGCATCTGTTCCATCCAATAATGTCTACGCTTTCAATGTGGGTAAGGATTTGGATTGATTTATAGACGATAGACGAAAAAAAATCTCAATACCTGAGAAATTTGAAAGAGATACAGTAAAAACTCGCCACACATAATTTCTTAGGGTTATAAACTGATAAAAATACCTCAAAAATAGAAAAAATACTCAAAAAAATAGATGAAATACTCAAAATACCTGTCGCGACGGAGTACTACTGTCCCAGTACTCACATACGCCTCTGAGACATGGACTTTGTCCAAAACTGACGAAACCCTCTAAGCCGCGTTCGAGAGGAAGATGCTCAGAATTGTTGGTCCCTTATGTGTGGAAGGACAATGGAGGAGCCGCTACAATGACGAGCTCTACGAGCTGTACGGTGGTCTCACCATCGTGCAGCTAATCAGGCTCGCCAGGCTCCGGTGGGCTGGTCATGTCATGAGAATGGCACCGGACGACCCAGCCCGTAAAGTCCTTTTAGGGCGTCCACATGGACAGAGGAGGCGTGGTAGGCCCAAACTGAGATGAAGTGATGGCGTTGATGCGTCCGCCAGAACGGCCGGGGTAATTGATTGACGACGGCGCTAGACCGTGACCGGTTTTGAGGATTGTTGCAGCAGGCCAAGACCGCGAAGCGGTTGTAACGCCTGATAAGTAAGTAAGTAAGTAATAAACTGATGATATAAACTGATGCCCCCATAATAATGTCTCTAAATCTAAATAAAGTTCAAAAATAACACCATGCCTGAGCACCTGTTTGATAGTTTCAATAAGCCTGTCAACCATTACTAGCGAAACACAAACCTCGATTTGTTTGTTCAATGCCGCCTTCAATTGTCTATATTTTTGGAAAATGAAGTTTATGGTTGTGCAACAAAGCCTCCTCTGCAGATTATTGTAAAAACCATATGCCACCCAAGAGTCCCAATGCGTAGGAGATTTAAATTGCATCCGAAAACGGCGAAGTAACACGCTCTTACGCGTCAAATCAATAAATCAAAATGTATCACAAACAATTATCGCGATGAACCAGCCGGACCACTGCGGACTTTGTCCAAAATCAACACCGCAAAGTCGCAGAATGTGTCTTGAAGCCGGACAGCAAAAAAATGTGTGCACATACTTCACTGGTGGTAATTGTACTTGCACTACTTAACCTACAGTTATATTGCATCCATCAGAACCAATTAGCGGCACAGAATACTCACAGAAAGTCCTTCAAATTGCAAAACCCCAAACACATATTTCTTGCCTTCATAATCAACAAGGAACAAAATGAAGCTCATTATTGCAAACCGACTTCATTATTTGGCGTATAAAAATCATAGATCATGGATCGTTTGGATCCTACCCAACATGCACAGATACACAGCCATGGACAACCAAGACCCCACCCAAGTAGCAGGAAATGGTTCCGAGCAAATCTCGATCTCGACGGCCCGTTGGAAAATGGCAAAAGCGCGCCATTGCATGTAAACATATGAAAATAAATCATTATTTTAATAGCCTTCCGGGTGGGTGGGCAGTGGGTGTGTTGGTTTGAAGGGGAAAGGGAGGTTAGCGAAAAGGAGGGGGGCTGGGGGGGGGGCGGAGGTCGGTGTTTTCTTCGGAGTCCGGAAATATTGGCCCGTACGCACGTACACTGGCGCGCAAAAACGCCAAGACGATTTGCAATGCGAAAGGTTTTGGTGAGAGAAAAAGAGATAGACAGAAGGGAGTGCGGGTTGCAGGGAAAGGAGAGGGGGCGGGGGTGTCGGTTCTTGAAGAGGGAAGGTTTGAAGAAAAACTATTACTTATAATCAACATCCGAAAAGCGCGCCTGGGATTATTTTATTATCCGGAGTTCGGCTCACATTCCCGGCTCCTGGCAAATAAAGGGATGTAGAAATAGCTCGCCAAAACCCGGGGGGGGTGTAGAGGATGATTCAAGTAGGGTTCTCGGTGCTGTGTAATGTTGGTGCGGGGGGGAGGCCATGTGTCAAATGAGAAATAAAACTCGGCTGCCCTCGGCTTCGATGCCTTGCGACATTTTCCGGCCAGCGGAACACTTCGGCTCGGTGGGTTTTCTTCGGCCGCGATAAAAATCTGTTTTATGTGATGTGCGGGGTGTATCCGTTACGGGGTTGGCTGCCACAAAAACTAACGATGACTTTTCACCCATCGGCGGCCTCCCCGTTTTTAGTGCGGGGCGATGGATAAAACAACGCGAATGACGCGATTTTTGGCAGTTTTCACTGTACAACTAATGAAATTTATCGCCACATCAATTGCACCCGGTGGAACGAGCCAAGGCAATGGGGCGGTGGGAGGGAGGGCAAATGGTGGAGTGGCCGTGTGGGGTGGTGGATAATGGGTTGAATTGTTCTTGAGCTTGAAGGACTTGTGCTTTTCGGGTCCAAGACACAGTTTTATTCCTCTTCTCATTTATTATTGCTCATTTATCCGTCTCTTAATGCGTATCTCCGTGTCGCTGTGCTTGTGTGTGAGTGTATTTTACTTATTACAAATAGAAGGGGGAGGCAATCATTTGCTTGCCAGGAACAAGGATTGTGAATGATTTTTCCGAACCACGAGTGTTTATAACGGTTCACTTTGTTGAAAATCGAATTTAACGCTACGAGCGCACGTCAGTGTAAAGGAAAATTATGAGCCGGATACTGACGGCCAGGCAGTATAATTGAGGATGCCCATTAGTGGGATGGTTATGGGTGGTTTGGAACGGTGCCGCCAGATCCACTACGTTTGTCACCGAAATGCATCTGCTACCGCCGGTTGCTCATAATCGTCAAGAATAATGTGCAACTGCACTCTTCGCCAGCATCGAACCAGAGGGAGCATGCATCGTTGGGGACGGGTTTTTTTTTGGGAGGAAGTGTCTTCGGCAAACCCCGCAGTAAAACCATTCCATCTTGGGGTGAAAGCAATGTGTGTTCTTAATATTATCTTGAGTCTGTGCTTTTGAGCCTTTTTATTGCCGGTCAAGGAAAAACTGGATGGGATGGGATATGTCCTACCCATTACTGGTCTTGCCATTACCAGATACTCCACATCACTACCCCCACACACAAGCACACACACACACACGCATAGAAAGTGTAGCGATCCGACCCATTGTCTCATGGGCTCATAAATAAAAACGAGAAACAAAATGAAAAACATAATTGCAAAACCCGAGATAAACGCATTTAGTCCCGCTTTATTGACTGCCATGTTGCGATACTTTAGCTTTGGCTGTTGTCCGTTACTACCGGATGCCTCGTTTTGACAACACTAACGGTCGCCCTTCTCTTTCCCCTCCACAAACCTATTCGCTCCGATTGTCTGCACCGAATGACATCAACCGATTGAAGCGATTGGATGTTGGTGCCAACAGGCCGAGTACGACACGACTGGACAAAGAGGCTCTCAGCTTTTCTGGTGAGGTGGAACCAGACCTTCTAAGGTGAAGCGCGGTTTCAAAGTACAAAACTCCCATTGATCAGAACACAGGAATGGGGCTAAAATTGGTGAAGAAAGCTGAAAATTAATAAAACCGATTCGTAACACAAAAGAGAAAGAAGAAGGTAATGCTACCGCTAAACCCGTCAGCAATGAAAGAGTGAAATGGTAAGAAGAAAACTGATGTAAACTGAAAACAAAGGAAGTGTGCTAAAGCATTATCAACTAAAGCAAATAAATTAGCAGGCAAATAACAAAGAGAAAATGACTTGCAACTGTTAATAAATTATTGAAAAAGGAATGAAAACTGAGCTGAAGGTTAATTACATTCTAAGGAGCAAGCGTAAAAACATGTAAGTCAAAAATGCAAACAAAAAACTTGTGTAAAATATAAATAAAACATGAAAGATGATAATAGAAATTCTGCAAAGGTGTGGGAGACTGTGAAAAAGGGAGAGATAAATAAGATAAAAGAAACAAAATGTGTTACAAAGATAAATGATATAATAAATATGCAACATTAAAACAAAACAACATAAGCTCGAAGAAGATTGAAAAAAATATTATAACGATTTAAATATTGCACAAATAATAAAGGAATGCAAAACATAAAAATAATATGTAAGTTTAAATAAAAAAGACATAGATTTAAGAAGTGTTACCAATAAACCGATAGCAGTAAAAGTGTACAATGGGATGCAGTAAACTCATTTAAATTAAAATCAATCAGTTATTAATAATACCAACAAAAAAATTAGCGTTTACATAAATTCTAAGGAGCAGTTGTAAAGACAAGTATCTAAAACATACAAAATGTAACATCAAAAGGAAATTAAAATCTGTATGAAGATATTTAACGTGCGTAAAAGATGAAGAATAATGTTGTTAAAGAAACAAAATATGAAACAAAGATAAATGAAATATTAAAAATCCATTATTCAAGTAACAGCCGATTACAATGAATATAAACATCAAACAAATATCAAAGTGACGCAAGACATAGAAAAATTAACAAAAAAAGTATCTATAAATCTAAATTTAGCTAAAACTATATAGATATAGATCTGAAAAGCAATTATGACAATAATGATGGTGATGACAAGTCACATGAATGTAGTTCAAACTGTACAATTAATGCATGTTAGTAGTATTAACATGAAAATAAAAAACAACAGTAGAAACAAAACATATATACACATAAAAGAAAAGAGCCGAAAAACATACAGAAAATTACGAGAAATATTTTATTCATTATTGTCAAAACACTGTCAAAAGAAACTTAAAACATACAAAACCCCATTAGGATGTCAAAGAAACGAAAATACTGGAACGAATACTGTTGAAGAAAACGAAACAATATCATCGGACCAAACAACACAAAATATTTTGTTTGCACAATATAGTAAAAAATAACGCCCCTGCTTGGTTATTATAAAAGCTGCTTTTGTTTTTTGCTAAAGTTAAAGAATATTTTCTTTACTCTTTTAAACCAATACACATGCTTATTAAGATGCTATAAAAGTCGAACATTTTATTGAAACTTATGGAAGAAAATAATTCAAGCAAAACATTGCCTGTATAAAGTAAACTAAATGAAAACATATACACATTATAATGATTGTTGTAATAAACCATTGAAGTAAAACAGAAAACCGTCCAATTAACATGTATGATAAAAATATAGAGCAATGCCACTGATGGAAAAATTGTTAATAAAAAATACACAAAAAATTAAATGAATTGTAACAAAAGAAAAAGAGCAATTAAAACAATGTTAAAATATTAAATATTATTTGAACTTACTGCTCAGAATAAAAGAAATAAAAAAGTTAAACACACTTCAAAACTCAAAACTCCTGTTCATGCTGGCTATTTCGTACTGTAGCTCGTTACACTGACGAACTTATACGCTGCACTAGTGCAAGGATTGCTTGAGCCTTTTCCAAACGAACCCTTCTTCCTCCAGTTACCATCTTTCTCCCTTCGCTCCCCCTCGTTTCAGACACAGCAGAGGATTGTCATCGCCAAAAGCACCTTTCGAAGCGTGTCCAATTTTACACGGGGCTGGACGGGGAGGTTCGGATGTCGAACAATGCAACAACGCGACCTGCAATTTGTCCATAAATATACAATCCAGTCCCATTTGCACACACACACACACGCATACGGCCGAGTGTGCATTTTATTGCTCACCCTGAAAAACTGCACACCTAGGCCCCACCTTCAGCTTCGTTTCAGTGTCCGAACCAGGCGGATGGTGCTGAATGACCGTTTCGGTACGTATGCACAGGACCACTAGCCAGGCAGATTAGGTGAACACGCTTCATAGTTACAGGCAGTCGTGGACACACGGACACACGGAACAAACAAGGATGAAGTGGAAACGTTGTAAAACTCGTCGGGCTGCAATGTGTTTGCCATAGGAAAATTGTATTGTCAAGAGTTTTGGATGTAAATGGTTGTTACTAGAGCAGGAACCCAAGTAACATTTCAAGTTGTATCATAGTTATGACAAGGAATAGTTTTAAGTCTTGCCCTTCCTGAACGCTCAATAACGCTATAAAAATAATAATAAATCTCTCGAAATACTTAAAGGGCCAAGGCTTCTATAATCGTCTAGCGAAGGAAAGCCCTTCTACAATACTCGACACTCTCATTCGACTACTTAATTGTGTCAGCTGAACATGCGGCTCATTCTAATTTAGTTTCTTAGCAATTGCATGAGCTACAAATATTATCAGGCACCAGGATTGTGTTTCAAGACTGCCCAAAAAGTTTTTGTGAATATAATGTCTGCATCTGAGATTCTCGAGGAGTACATTTCTACAGCGTACCTACAGACGGACATGAGGACTAAAGGGGCTATCTGTCCCATCGCATTACTAGGCTTTTAACATTTTTTACTTTCGCATTCGTTTTGCTTTTCGCAAAACACGTGTGTTTCTCCTCAATAAAGTTAAAATTCTAGAGGACACATTCCAGTTGTAGTTAGTATAAGTTGTGTCACTCAATAAAATATAGTTTGTCAACAGTTAATATAAATACTAACAATGACTTAATCCACACTGTTATATAGGGATGAAAAATAGAATACGACCAACTTTACATCCAATATTCAAACTACTGGATTCGATACTTCAACTTAGTATGATTATACTAACATTTGGTAAAAGCAGCATCGACAGTTTAACTTTATGCAACACATTAGTATTTGCCGATGTCTTTGTCACGACAGTCGACTGCTGGGAACTATCCAGCAGGTTTTCTATATTTGGATGCTGGTTGAGTTCATACTACTGAAACTAGCAAGTGGAAAATTGGAATTTATTTGTACCAAATCCCAGTGGAGAATTATATCATCCTAAAACATGTGATTAGCGTTAGATTTCCAAAAGGTAGCTCCATACTCTCCACGAACTATTCATCTGCCCCATCCGTTTCAGCAAGTGTGAGACAGAGAGAGACAACAAGAGACATCGGCATTTTCGTTAGTTTTAACACACAATAAAATATCTTCATTCATTCATATCATTACTGCACGGGTCTATCATCAACACCTTCAATATGATAGACAACAGCATCAGTATGGGAAGAAGCTCCGCTCGCACAAAGTAGCTATGCGCACTTTGCTCACAGTCAGTGAGCATGCAGCTACCGGGAGGACTCTCACACGTTAGCTTATACAAAAGAGTTTAGGCATTCAAAAGAGCTGACTAAGAGTAGTCCTGCCGAGAGGATTCAGCGCTATATCTCGAACAAATGGTCTCCTACGAAAATCTGCCAAGAATATCGCTATTTTAGTTTAAAATTAGGATAGACAACATAGGATAGGGGCGGCTCGGTGGTAGTTGCGACAGCGGCGCCGGTCTTCACACGACAGGACCGGGGTTCAAGTCTCATCTGGGCTGTTCCCTCATAGGTGAGGACTGACTATCCAACTATGCGGTAACAATAAGTCTTCTTCTTCTTCTTCTTCTCTGGCACTACAACCTCTGTAGGTGTTGGCCTGCTATTTCTAGCTTTCTATGACTTGTGTTTTACCCGTAGCAGAATAGTCAGTTCTGCGTACGGGGAGGCGGTCCGCCGGGATTCGAACCCTGGTCCTGCCGTGTGAAGACCGGCGTCGCTATCGGATACACCACCGGGCCGCCCCAAAAATAAGTCTAGTAAGCCAATAATGGCAGGCATGACCGAAGGGGTCGTTCGGCCAAGAAAGAACAGAAGAAGAAGAACATAGGATAGTAGATTCCTCTTCACAAAAAACTCGTCCCCTCGTAAACGTAAACTGTATACCTTCTAAGGGTCACTGCCCCTATACATAGTCCAATTGACCAAGGCGCTTAAGCGTAACTACCAGATATTTAGGTTTCGAAGCAGTTGAAAACGTATCCCAATTTTTTTGGTAAATGATTTCTGCAACAAAACCCATTTCCGGGCAGGAAAAACGTTTCAATTTTGAACAGTTCAATCCACACACGATTCACCAAGTACGCTAGGAGGCGTTAACAACTTACCATCAAGAAATTGTGATTTAGACCTGTTACACTTGTACCTATAAAGTCTTGTCTAGTTGCAGATGCATTTCTGAAAATGCTTTATTCAAATCTCTTTACATTTAATAGCACTATAAGAAAATACATTTTGATTTTAGTGTTTGTTGTATAGCATTAGCACAAAGGTATAGGTAAATAAAAAACAAATAAATAAATCATTCTTTCTTTCTTGACCTGCTCCTAGCGAGCACTTCTAATATACAGGATTCGATCTCTGGGAGACCGGAGTCAACCGGATTCGATCGGAGTCAACCGGATTCGATCGGAGTACTCCGGATTCAATCGGAGTACTCCGGAGCTGTGGAGTGCTCCGGAGTCGAGTCCGGAATTTTATCGGATTCGGAGTCGGTTTTCAACATGTGGATTCAAAGTGGATTCGTGAATCCACTCCAGAGTTCCCATCACTAGTCCGTAGCACCCGCCGCTCGAAAATTGCGAGAGCACTGGCGTCCTTTGTCAGCATAGCGCATTTCGTGCGTTGTTGGAGTCTTCTGGATGTCAGGAGTTTGTGGAACCGTGTCAGGAGTTTGTGAAGTTACGATCGTGCCAAGGTAGCAAAATTTCTCCACTACCTCAAGATCGTCGCCGTCAACCAATACTCTGCTTCCGAGGTCCATAATTAAATAAATAAAATAATTAATTGATTAATTAATCATCAAGCAATTTATATCCTGTCATGCGCTCCGGGAAATGCCAAAAAAAAATGAGTCTGATATCACGTTGATGTTCAAATGTTTTTTGGACATATTTTTTATCGGACACATGTTGAAATTAAATCGTTCTTCACCTATTCCTTCACCTATGCCTTTTTAAAAGATGTACTAATTAACTGACTGTTTAATTTTCTCAAAAAAAAAATAAATACACAACAGCTTAATCAAGCATGTCAGATGCACATTTTCCCACTCATAAAAATGCGTAAAAACTCACATCAAAATCAAGAATGCCTGTCTGTTTTATCGTACGAAGCTAAAGATGCGTACCGTAGCCTGGATCCGTTATACCCACTGGATGCTGGCAGCGACCGGACAAACTGCTCACCAACACACACGCAACACATTAGCACCGCTAAACGGTTTCTGTTGCCGTTCTGCCAGCAAGGGTGATGCATCAGACCGTTTACTGGCGTGTGAAACACGATCGTAACAAGGTAACAAAAGGACATATAAAAAGGAAACAATTGCCAAAGGCAAGCCACGCTTCAACGGCACGAGCCACCATCACCACCACTACCACCCAGCGCAGGGATGCGAGGGATGCTTACCGAAGGTGCATGCATACATACACCGTGCAACCTTTCTGTGTGTGTGTGCCTGTATGGTGGTGGGTAATCGCGCGGTTGCGTAAAGTGTGCATTCTATGATTTTAACACCCTCCTCTACCCATCATTAGCCACCTCTTTTGGTCGTACACACACACTCAAAGCGTTGGATAGAACCTGATCCTGAACCTGAAAATCAACCCTCGTGCCAGGCGCAGCAGCGTATGGCTACTGCTAGTCTCGTCATCTCGGGTATGCACATTACCGATTCCCCCGGTTTTCCCTTTTCCTAACCCTCCTCCCCCTCTCTCCTCCTTTTCCCCTATCACCTCCCTAGCGGTTGTTCAACCCCTCTCGCCGAAAGATGCATACGAGAGTGTACGATTTATCGTCAATTGAATGGTATCCGGACCAAGCGCGGACCTTCCCTTTAAATCGCGCCGAGCATTTGTTACCTTTTTACCTTCACACAGTCACAAGCTCACCCCACGAACACCACCACCACCAACCCCGATCCGATTAACCTTTACCTTTACCTCCCACCGCCGCTTCACAGCGCCCCTACGTTCTCCAACATTTCGGTAAACGAAAACGGATGAGATTGAGATTGCGAGTGAAAGCGTGCTTCTCTCTATCCATGTGAGTGTGTGTGTGTGTGGGTTTATAGTTTCATCCTTGTGCAGTTTTATATCCCAAAAAGTAGGGAGATTTTTACCTTCACCGTCTTTTTTTTTGTTTTACCCCCGATTTAGGTGCATTTACTGTTGATTTTTCCTTCTCGAGCACATCTCACCCCTTGCTAGGTGAAGCGAAAAAGTAGTTTTTTCCCAAGTGCAGACAAAAAAAATCAACAAACTAAACACTCACTCACTCACACGCATACTAACATTCCTACCACAGGCTCTGTGCGTGTGTGTGTGCGGCGGGCCACTAGATGCACCCTGTTAACCGGTAACGGTAACAAAACGTGTCCTTTTTGTCGATGTTGATGAGGCAGAGAGGCAGTCGAGAGGGGCGGGGGAGGGATGAGGAAAGGGGGAACTGGGGAAACGAGCACGGCACGGTACGGTGGGAGAACAATAACCTTGCACCTCCGGCTGGAACGTGGAAGGCGCTTATCCACCCGTTTTTCGGGACAGGATAGAGAATAAATCATCGTCGATTCCTCGCAGAACGTTGTGGAATCGACGCGGTTTTTGGACCGAGGCCACACGCACCATCTTCTCATACTGATAAACCTCACCCCAACCATCCCGCCCGCTTCCTTCCCCTTCTCTCTCACTCTCTCTCTCTCTCACACACTCTTTATCTCTACATCCCCTAAAGTACGCCAGGATGTTCAGTGTCCTTACTTGGTTCAAGTCTCGCTACGCTTGCAACGTAGAAGTGGACATTCGAACCGGGAAAACGACGATCCTGCCAACACACACACACCCATCTATTCTAATGTGCAGTTTGGCGGGGGGGGGGGACCCGATAAAATAGCTCCCGTAAATTCTTGCATCACGCAACACGAACATTGTGGATGCACCGGACCGGATGCAGATCCTACGGCCGAAGGTTGGAGAGTCGCGCACGATCTGCCCGGAAGTATTTGTTATGGACACGTTACCAATTTGTGGACGGGATGTTGCTAGTTGCATTGAAATTCAGTAACCCGGTCCTGTCACATACAATTTGTCCATCACGGGAAGGTGGCTCTCGGTTGCATCTTGATCGTCGGCGATATAACAGCTTTACCCAGCATGTGCCAGTGCCATCGGTAGGCAGAAGTCACGCATCTCGCCGGTCAACCGAACCATAATACAGCCAGGGATAAACAAACTTAAAACAAAAAAAAGAAACCAAAATAAAAGTCGCTTGCGACAGCAAGATTGTCTTGCGAAGGCGCGAATTCTTTGAGCGAAAGGACAGATGTTTCGAACGCCTACCCGAGCCCGGGAAGCAGGTTCTACTGCAACTTCCAGCGTTCCACCTCTAGTAGCAACAGCAGCAGCAGCAGCAGCACCAACCAACAAACAAACACACATTTCGTTAAAGTTTATTCTTCGATTCGAGTTGCCCGCCCAAACCCTGCCGATGGCCAGTCTCGCCATCGCAGGCGCTACAATGGCGTGCGCACATGAGTTAGTGGCAAAGTGTTTGAGAGTGCTTCATTCAATTTTCGCTTCATTTTCCCAGACCCAAAATCCTACCCTTGCCCGGTACACCACCGTTACCACCGCACGAGCGTTACTGAGTAACAACACACATGTCCGGCTGTTTTATATTGCTGAAGAAATTAATGACCACAAGAGATGAGGACCAGGGTTTGCCAATTAGCACGTTCGTTCGCGCCCGGATTCTACTGCGGCAACTACTCAGGAGCATCTGTGATAGCTTGACGTAATTAGACGAGTGCAAGTCTTTCCCAAATTCTACATCTTCACTGCGTAATCAATCAGTCCCTGGTGCAGGAACGTTCTGAAGGAACGTTGCTCGGGAATAAGATGTTGGAGATAGAGACTCGCCAGTTCTAATCGTCGATACTCTGCTCTCCATAGTGTTGTCTGCTTCTTCTCTGGCTCTACAATCTCGAGAGCTTCTGGCCTGGCATTACTTGCTTTCTTGGACTTCTGTTTACCCATAGCTGCGTACAGAGCGGTGGTTCGGACGAGATTTGATACCCGGTCCAAAGTGCCTATTGTTAACAAATTAATTGCCATTGCAAAAGTTTTTGTCTAGAAATATACCTAATGTCTAGTATCTCCTACCCTGTATGAGATTTTACTTAGTAGCTCGGACACCTGGACTTAAGATGCGGAGCCACTTCGACCAAATCCTATAACTTACAGTCATATAGTAGTAAATCTGCAGCTTTAGTCAGGTTCATACCATTTACAATAATTAATAAAAAAAAAACGCCCACCAAACAATTGAGAAACCCTGTGCCTCTCGTTTGTCGGAAGCCATGCCAGCATAGGGTTGGGAAGATGTTGACATCATCCACCGTGTGTCGCGCCGCGAAGAAATCAACCAAGCGCACTGGTCATGGCGTGGCGACGGGCGACGACATTAACGAAAAAGAAGCCTTTGGCGGGCACTATGGGAAATGTTGCTGACCAGCATGAGCCCACCCGGGTCCCGGGTGCTGCGGCCCCCATCGGCAAACCCCATCCCTTCACCTTCACCATCTGTTCCGTAACGCCGTGGCTTTACCCGAGACTGACGCAAATTAAATTCAATTAAAACTAATTTAGCGCGTTGCGATGAGATATGATGGTACGGGCGTTGACGACACACACACACACACACGCAGCACTAGCGGCGTCGGTAACGTGGCCAGCATCATAGTGAGGTCACACCCGGCCGTGGTTGTGTACGTGTGGTGCCGAAACAGACGACACATGGCCATTGGCTGATGGTAGGAGGAAGCATTTCGGATATCTGAGTCTCATCATCCACCCTCACATCATAGTTGCTGGACAAGTTTGCTGTCGACATTTTTAATGCTGGACCCGGCTGGACATCATACGTACGCCTCGGCGATGTCTTAGCTCACCCGTTTATACACACAGGTAGCGTTACTGGGTGAAGCTGGACTGATTGCCGTACGGGGCGAACAAGCACGGTAATAAAAATAAATAAAACCTTTCAACTTTCAAGATGGCGATAACTGCTTTGAATCATTGATTGTGCTCGGAAGATCGCGGTGAGTAAGCGTTTACCATCGCTTCCACTGCTGTGCTCTGTGGGACGCTGCTATCAGTAACTCGGCAGCGAAAAAAGAGGTTTTAGCCTCCACCAAACACACACACACACTATCTACGGTCCAAGGCATACGGCTGGTTGCCTTCAAGGAGAGAAGAAACAGTACACATTAAAACACGCATCAGTAAGAAAAAGAAGTGCATTGGCGATAGCACAGGCCCTGTTCGGAAGCGGAGAAGCGAAAAAAAAGAACACACACACACAACAGGAGTAACCCGTGCATGGACGTCGGTCGGCCGGCTTATCAGGAAGTCGGTCGGAGTGCCGCTATGGTTGTGCGTACCCGCTTATCACACACATCCCAAACCCTGACGACTGATGCCTGACCATCGCCAGCCTCACCAGCGCTTAACAGGAACGGAAATGCGACACCGATAGGAGTCAGCCCGTTCGGTCGAAGCAGCGCAAAAAGGGCTGTGTGGGAAGGGAGCAGCGAAGAGGGAAGGAGTAGGTGGAGATTGTTGGAAACTGTGCTTCAAAAATCCGTGCATTACTACGGCAAGCTTGCAGGCTGGTACGAGCAAACTGAAAGAAGCTTACAGGGCACCATTCCAAACCGCTCTACCTCACTGGCAATAAAGGGAGTTGTTTTCAAAAAACACGCCACCGACCGCCATCATCACCAACAACAATATAGTTCTTTAATCATGTATACGTTCTCCCCCTACATCACACCACAAAGCGAAACAAATTAACTTCATTCAAAATGGAACGATTGTAACATTTTATTTAAATACACAGCGCACTGGTGCCGTGACCAGGATGTGCGGTATAACAGCTTACACCGTTTGGTTAGAATTTGCACCCACAGAGGCGCCCAATGACCACACACATTGGTCCGAATGAAGTTTCAACCGATCCTCTCCCTGCGCCCATCATCCCCTCTCTTGTTCAACCCTTTCTCGCTGTGCACATTTACGAAGAACGTTTTGCGCGTGTGATCGTGTCATTGCGGTCGTACAGCTATCGTACCGGATCGATTGGATGAGTGTTTGCATGCAGACAGCCAAACTCGGTGTTAGAGAACATCATTCAAAAGAAAGGGGGCGCAAAAAAAATCTATATCGCACCAACGATCACCGGCCGGACCACTTTTCAGCCTGTTGCGCGATCTCTCGCCGTCCGCCTTTTGGTGTTCAGCCAACCATCCGCACCTTGTACCGGAGTCCCTCGCGCCACCAACCGCCAATGGAGCGAATAAAACAATCCAATACCAGTTCCACCCGTGCACACGTACACATCTGTGGTGTGGTGGTTGTGCCACGGCCCGTTGAACGCACATGAACTCCAGCCGTAAGGCGAATTTCCTCGCCAACAACGCCCGCGGTACGCAATGTGGGCAACGCGGTAGCAAGTGAGACCAGGGATCGCTTGGCGTGGCTGTGTATGTGTGCGATTGGTAAGAGTGTAGTTAGGCCTGCGGCATACACAGTCAACCGAACAACGGCCAAACGCCGGCACTGATCTGCATCCGGTATCGAACCGACGTGTTCCACACACATATGCAGCACCCAGCAAGCAGGTCCGGATTACGCATTACTGTCGATCCCGTGTGTACCAACCACCAAGCGAGGGTTTACCGTATGTGCCCGTGGGTCGAAACATTTGCTAGCCAAATGTAGTGTTCTCGCTATCTCTCGCCTGTCTCTCATGGCCCTTTTTTTTTGTTGCTTCCCTGGATTCTACGAACGCTTCACCCGGTACGCTCGTCATCCAACACGAAGCGCTCGTTCTGTGTGCATTCTTTAGGTTTAGGTGCGAATCGACTCCTCTATCGGCGTTTCTTCTTGTGCTACGTTGAACGATCGCTTCCGTATTGGGCTTTTGGCTCTTGGTGGTAGCCGTCTCGCTTCCCGCCTTCCGTTCACACATACACCCCCGTTTTCCACGGTGTCGAGATCGAAGTTTGATGGAAGGGTCCCTCGGCTGGTTCGCGATCTTACCCATACGGCAGTGTACGCCCAGAACACAGCACAAGCAAGCACACACTGGAAAAGACGTGTACGGTTTATGGGTTAACTGAGGGCAAGAAACACATTCTGCACAAAGATTTATGCTTACCGAGAAGAGAGGTACGAACGAAGGAAAAGATGTTTATGCTAGCAAAGTCCCGACGCTAACGTCCCTTGAGGTATATTTGTTTACGTTAACTTTATATTAATAAAGCAACAATTAAAGCCTTTGGCGAACTCCGGTCTCAACGATGTATAGATCTTTTAGAATAATGTCCTACAGTAGGTGGAACACAATTGGTGCGAATTCTCCAGGACTTCTTAAATTCTTCTGTGGTCGAGGCAGTAGCGACGCTAGACTTCCCTGGACGGGTGTATTCAAGCCACGAAAGCCAGTCCATTTTGAGGTTATAGAGTCTAAAAACAGGAAGAATAGAAATGAAACAGATTATTGGATCGGGATTATGATGCTTTAAAGTTCAATAAAAACAACTTCTGTCATTAGCATTCATTCATAATGTTCATTAGCATTAGAATGTTTTGAAGATTATCAATCTCGTTCCGGGCCGTGTCGTGAATCATTTACGATGACACTTCAAATCTTGTGAAAGGTATAGGAAGGTAACACAAGGTGGCGATAGCAGTTCGTCACAGGCGCGATAAGAAATCTCAAGCTAGAAGGTTGCATCTGTCCGCGTTCGTAAGCTGCATGTGGATAAGCTCTTATCGGGAGGAGAGAGGAAAAAAAAAACTCCGCGCTGTCATCTTCTCCGCCATCTTCTTGAGGTAAGCGATAATGTTGTTGTTGTTTCAGTGCTGCAAGAATTTCTGAGGAATGCTCTTACGTCTCTAGGTGGTAAGCGATAAGGAAGAGCGATAACGAACGAATGATTAGAAATCATTTACCAGCTTCCATGATTCATTATGCGCCATTTTGGAAAGGTGAGCCTACAAATGCTGGGTATGGTGTGATTGTTGATTATAGTTTGGTTGAAACATTTACATCATAGAGTTATAAGCTTGATCCTCTTACTCATTTAAAACACCGAACACAGATGTACCAACCATGATCAAAGTGACAGCAACGATGTAAACAAAAGACATGCCAGTAGTAAATAGTACATTTTGCATGATTTATTTTGCTAATCACACTCTGCTCTCTCTTTCTCACATACTCCCCAGACCCGAAGATACTATTGACGGTGCAAAATTTTACTTCACCATTACGCACATATGAATAATAAACAGCAAAAAGGATGGTTCACTGCCTCCCTTTCTACATTCGTGCTTCGATCTCATACTCGAACACACACACACACACACATACATCCGCAACGCAAACAACGGTTCGGTCAGTTTTCGGTCCGGTTAAAATAATAATCAAACTTCCGATACTGTAACGCAAAAACACGCGCACACTCGCAACACAATTAGCGCTACTAGCGTAATGTGCCACGTTAATAATATTTTCATTTACCACTTGCACGACCGCGCTCGCCTGTCGTATGTCGTATGATGTAGGCTTATTTCTTTGAAACTGACCCCATTTTGTGTTCACCTTTGGCTACGGGCACACACGGCGTCCATTTTGTTCTTATTTCTTGTGGCGTCTAGGCATAAGAAGAGAGAAACTGGGACCGTAAAAACAAGGAGTTGGGGTTTTAATGACAATAGCGTGTCCTGTAAAACTCATCAACAACAACAAAAAGTTCCAAAATTGTAACAACACGTGGAAGAATTAACCGGAGTACGTAAGTATGGAAGGCGGTTGGCGTCGACTAGACAAGTTCCGAAGAAGCTTCCGAATTTTGGACCGAAAACGTAAATCTAATAAAAGAATCGCACCAAAGAGAAGAAGAAGCAGAAGAAGACACATGACACATGTATGCAGCAAAAAAAGACAACACATACCAAACCCGCGGAACTAAGCTGTGTTTACAGGGTTGACCAAGTTTAATTAGTAAAGTTCGAACTCCTTCTGGACACTGGATAGTGTGGCTGATTAGCTTATAGCTGGTTTGAGTTGCTAGATTTTATTCGTTGCTTCTTGTGACCTCTACTCCCTGGACCTGGAGTAGACAATATACATGTAGATAAAGTGAATAAAGAACAGGTAAAACTAGACAGAATTGCGTCAGTATTTGCATTTCTGAAGCACCACAGTTTGGGAATGTTTCAAGTTGTTGTCGAGATCATGTTGAGCGGTGTCCAGAAATTCAGGCGACAGAGTCCAGGGTCCAGAGCTCACCTCATCTGGAGAAGAGTTCCAAAAATGCTTGAAAACTACCAATTTATCTCGAAAATCCTTAAAATTACTTGAAATCAATCCAGATTCTTCGCTACTATGTTACCAATGTTTTATAAAAAAACCAGATTAGTGGCTACACAACACCATAATATTTAAAACATGTTGTACCAGGGTCCAGCATTCTAGTACGCACAATACTAACTCATTTCGCAATCCCTGCATCGTTGTATTTCTTGTGCATCATTTTTTTTTTACTGTTTCTCTTATCCCTCGCTTGCATCTCTCAGGATCATTGATGGACACATTCGGACTCGTCTACCGTTTCACCCACACCACGCACGATGGCACTCTCGTCCTCACATCTTTCGCCCTGCACGCACACACACACACACACGCATGTATGCCTTTTTAACTTAACTTTTTCCTCGTGAAGTGAGGTTGTGTAAAATGTGCGTGCGTGCGTGTGTGTGTGTGTGTGTGTGTCTTGAGAAGAGGAAAAGGGGTTAGAATAAGAAATGGTGGGTGTGGAAAACGTTCCCTGTCCATATATCTTTCCCTTTGCTTATTATCGGTCACTCACCGGGCTTTCGGAACGTTCTGGAGGGCAGCCGGCTGGAGTTGACAGGACCGAAGTACAGGAAGCTGCAGAAACTGCGCCGAGATCGCAAGCTCTTCCCGCGGCTGGTCCGGATTATCAAGATGATCGTGTTTTCTTTGTTGTTTTTGTTCGCCCTTCCCATCCCGCATTCCTCGATCTTCGTGAGTTTTTGCACCGTTGTCGTTTAGGTCGGGCCGGCACTCACGGTGTGTTCATTCATCGCGTTCATCGTGTACACGGAGATTCATCCGTCGTTGGTTCGACCCTGCCGTACACAATACGGTACGCCGTCTTTCTGCTCGCTCTGGCGCATGCAACCGCAGTGCCAAGTGCGCCGTCGAACCACGGGCAAAAAGGGGAAAAAGGACACTCACGTCAGTGTGAGCGACAGAGAGAGAGAGGGCGAGAGAGCGAGAGCGAGAATCGGGCGCACACCGAACACACCGGGCGAAAGCGGGCCCATGGGCGCACCGGAGCGCGTTGCATGCAACTGCTGCTAGTCTTGCTGAAGAGTTCGTAGTGTAAACATGTGCCAGCGGACGTCGACGCTTACCGACGACGCTTAAAAACGACGCAAACGACGGCAACGACGGGTGTTTTTTTGGTTCCTTTGTGTGTGTGCCACACACACACACACACATACAACAACAAAAATCGGTTAGTGTGAGAAAAGAGAAAAAAAAAACGAACGGGCGTGCAGAAGCCCCTAGTAATACCCACGATCAAACATACTCCTGATCTTGGTTGTGTTGGGCTCGTGTCGTGTAGTGTGCCGTGAAAGAGTGGCAAAGCAACCAGGAACTTACCACAAGAATGTGCCCAAAGTGAATCATCTTCTGGATGTCGCGCGTTTTCAACCCGAAATCAAACAACCACCATCAACCAAGCGGTCGGTGCTGTCGTGGCCGGACAGACAGACGACTTCATCTTCTGGCAGCGCGCCGTCTGGTGTTTCCACAACGAGAAAAGACTTCAAACGTGCGAAGTGTTACGAGAAAGACCCACCAAAACTTCATCATTCTTTTATCCAGCTGTCCCCATTAACATTTTCCTACCAACTGCCTAACCGATATCGTTTCCATCTGCAATCAAAAATCACGTCTTTAGGGAAGCGATCCCTCAAGACTGTTGGGCAGTGGGCGAACAAGTGCGTTATTGTTAGCAAAGCTTCCAAAACATACAAGACAACATGTTATCTAGAGAACGAACGTCATTCTAGGCTATCTGCTTTTCGATCAGTCGCTAGTTGCAGCTTCATTTAAACAATTTTACTCATTCCTCATCTCAATTTCCCTTTTGCTCCATTGCGTTTTTTTTTCCACAGTGATCTAGTAGTGCTAACAGAAAAGCAAAGTGTTCCAGTGTGCGATTTTACAGCGAAACACGAGTGCATACACCATAGTTTAGTGTGGCCGTAGTTAACCAAAACTTATCGCGTGTCCAGCGTGAAGATGTCTGTGACATCCGCTCACGCCTAAATGTGTCCGTTCCGTGCACTACCGGTGCGACAATAAAAACGGTCAGGTGTGCCAGCGCGCGCGTGTGTGTGTGTGAGAGAGGGGTTTTTTTTTTGGTTCATTCTTCAGCCAGACAGGGACACCACCACCGCGGAATGTGCGGCCGGCAACAATCGGTACCGTGCCGTACCGTGTGTGTGTGGTGCGTGGTGTACGCACACCCTGTCCACCATTTGCCGCACACCGCACACCGGTGAACCGTGTCTTCTATCAACGGGTGACGGGTGAATGTAAAGCAGCGGGGGGAGGGATCACCACTACCAGCCTACCACCTACCACTGTACCATTCCCAATCCCGGATCCGGACCCCAACCAAAAGAAGCGAACCAGCAGGAGCCGACACTGCGCGAAAAAAAAAACAAAAAAACGAAAAACAGCCACCAATCAAACCGATTTGTCAGCACAAAAAAAAAACCAAAACCCGAGCAAAAGCAACACGCGTGAAGAAAAGTTAATCGAGTTTTCGGAAAGTTCGTGGTGTATTGTGTTGTTTAGTTTTTTTTCGCCCCCCCCTCCGGGGGGAAGGGTTTCTGCGTGTACGTATCAGTGGAGGCGCATGGTCATTGAAAGTGTTTGTTCTTAAATTATTATTTAAAAAAGAAAGGAAGGAAGAAAACAAGTGATCGAACGCTGTGCATCGTGCGTGCGTGTGTGCGTTTGTGTGTGCTGTGTGGGTGGAGTAGCTCTTCAATCAGGCAGACAGAGAAACAGCGCGATAGCGAACGTGCGTGGACGAGCCGCGACCTGCGACGCCCATTTACTCCAAATCGCAATCAATGGTGTCCTGCAGCGTTGCTGTGTCGACGTACTACAACGCGGAAGGAAGTATCATGCCCTCTTCGACCAAGTTTTCCCTGCAATGTAAGTGTGTCCACTGTCCAGTGCAAGACAGCTTTATCAATTACCTGTACGTGTGTGTGCGTGTGTGTGTGTGTGTATCTCAGCAAAACAAAAAAAAAAGCAAAATGGAGGACACCGTACAAGATCGACTGGAGATGATCTCCCGAACAGCAAGCAACCCAATCCGATGCTTATGTACAGCCAAACCTAGCTCCCGGTGGTCACGAATACACGCGTCAAACCCGAACGACCCGAATGAGAGCCAACACCTTCCCCGTTTTGTGTGTGTGTGTGTGTGTGTGTGTGTGTTTTTTCTTTGGGCACCGGTGAACCGTGTCTTCTATCAACGGGTGACGGGTGAATGTAAAGCAGCGGGGGGAGGGATCACCACTACCAGCCTACCACCTACCACTGTACCATTCCCAATCCCGGATCCGGACCCCAACCAAAAGAAGCGAACCAGCAGGAGCCGACACTGCGCGAAAAAAAAAACAAAAAAACGAAAAACAGCCACCAATCAAACCGATTTGTCAGCACAAAAAAAAAACCAAAACCCGAGCAAAAGCAACACGCGTGAAGAAAAGTTAATCGAGTTTTCGGAAAGTTCGTGGTGTATTGTGTTGTTTAGTTTTTTTTCACCCCCCCCTCCGGGGGGAAGGGTTTCTGCGTGTACGTATCAGTGGAGGCGCATGGTCATTGAAAGTGTTTGTTCTTAAATTATTATTTAAAAAAGAAAGGAAGGAAGAAAACAAGTGATCGAACGCTGTGCATCGTGCGTGCGTGTGTGCGTTTGTGTGTGTGCTGTGTGGGTGGAGTAGCTCTTCAATCAGGCAGACAGAGAAACAGCGCGATAGCGAACGTGCGTGGACGAGCCGACGACCTGCGACGCCCATTTACTCCAAATCGCAATCAATGGTGTCCTGCAGCGTTGCTGTGTCGACGTACTACAACGCGGAAGGAAGTATCATGCCCTCTTCGACCAAGTTTTCCCTGCAATGTAAGTGTGTCCACTGTCCAGTGCAAGACAGCTTTATCAATTACCTGTGCGTGTGTGTGTGTGTGTATCTCAGCAAAACAAAAAAAAAGCAAAATGGAGGACACCGTACAAGATCGACTGGAGATGATCTCCCGAACAGCAAGCAACCCAATCCGATGCTTATGTACAGCCAAACCTAGCTCCCGGTGGTCACGAATACACGCGTCAAACCCGAACGACCCGAATGAGAGCCAACACCTTCCCCGTTTTGTGTGTGTGTGTGTGTGTGTGTTTTTTCTTTGGGTGACGCTCTCTTACCTCTTACCTACCTCTTTTTCCCGCACGTTGATTTATCTTCTGCGAATGGCCGTGTCTGTTTCGAGTCACCTTCAGCGCATCGCAGGATGCACAGTCACACCTTGCTGTATCCTTCCACACAGTAGGACCTTCTCGCTCTTGAGCACCGCTCGGACTCCTCCCATCGCGTATGTGTGTGCCACTGAAATGGTTCCTGTACTGCTGTGCGCACACCTTGCACTTACCAGGGTTTATTTGTTTCTTTCCTGTTTTCGCGATAAGATATTTCCCGTTCCCGGTTTCTGAAGCGCGATATATGAGCTATTTGAAGATGTTGTATTGCACGTTCGGTAAAAATATTTTCCGTGTGGCTCTATCGGGCTGTGATAGGAGTGGAATGCACTTGTAGCTCGTTCCGACGAACCTAACAGGTAGGGCTGCATCGTATCGGTTTCAGTGCAAGTGATGACTCGCCCAATATAGTAAGAGCGGCAAGCTTGAACAGGATCCGATCACATCTAACGATATCTCTAGTGGTGTCCGATACACAGTATGTGATCAACGGATGCGATCTTTCCCTGCTCGATTGTGTGTATGTGTGTGTGTGTTGTGGGAGATTAGAACGAAGAATAACTTACAAAGCCATTCAACCGCATCTCGCATACCCTAAACCAGCTGCTATTTCGCAACTAATTGCCATCTAGGTTTGCCTGTGTCTAGACAAAACGCCGCACCAGCATGCGGAAGCATCAAGTCAGCCCCTGTTCCTTCCAGCCGTTATTTTGCGATTCCAATGCCCGATGCAAACAATCAACAAAACGTGCTAGAGCACCAAAACACCACCGGCACACTGGTGCGCTCCAATGTAATAGCAAAATGTGATGAAGCGTCGCCTCTTCCCAGCTGCTGCTCGCTCCCTTACCGGGTGCAGCACGGGCACGCTGACGCGTTACTTGCGTCAACGAAGTAACGCAAGCCGATCACAACCCTCCCACACATACGCGCGCGTACGGGTGATCCTGCTGGAAATCCCCAAACGTGTGTCGCCTATCGGCAAAGGTTTTGTGCGCTCGGAAATTAGACTTCCGCTTGTGCTAACCGCAATCACCGGATCGCGGTATGTGTGTGTGTGTGTGGAACGCGTTATCAAGCAGTGTAATATGTTCCCACTGTAGTGACGATCGGCGGTGGCCTTACTTACTGTGTTACTGGCAACGGCAAGAAGAAGAGCATTTAAAACACACAGTGTCGTACACTGTTCTGCAAGATCATCGTACCGAGCGTGCGATAAAGCCACACACACACACACACAACTAGTGCGCCGTGCTTGCCTCGTACCGAGTGCTGTGAACGTTCAATTATCAGGTCCCAGGAGGCATTGATGTATTTCGCCCCCGGGCGAAAGGGTACCGAAAATGAAGTACTAGGTACGCGAGCGGTCATACCTAGTGGCCTTCGGTGCTGCACATACACGCCACAATCTAGATGTGCCTGCTGTGTATGGGAGGCGGACTGCGGACCGTGATAATGGTGGTTCCCGCATCCAGCATCCTCCGCAGACCATCCAGCCTGGGGGTTTAGTGATAATAGTGAAGTGTGGCCTGCGCTATGGCCCGCGATAGTGTGTGGCGTGGTTTAAGAATTTATTGACGGAAATTCTGGTGAAACCGTTAACAACCTTCTCTGTGTGGTCGCGTGTGGACGGGGTACACTTCCGAACCCGACAGGTTGTTCCGCGTTTGATTTGCTAGATGCGGTAAGATGCCCGTTCCGTGTACCGTGTTGTGCGGTGTTTGCTGCCCGGAAGCGTGTTATCTGCTGTCGGTAAGGCAGGACGGAATGACACGTCCTCCGATGTGGGCAGTGGTCTAGAGATTCGTCACACAACCGCCGGGCTGTTTTAGAGATATGCCACCTTCGCAGTAACCCTTCTCACTCAAGTAAATTCACTTTGAAGTTTCCGAGCAAGATTGGCAGATAAGTTAGGGTAGGCGTCTCGACACCTCAGTGGAAAGTTTGATCAATAGGCATCATTCGAACGATTATCTCCTGTAGAATTCCAATTGCTAGAAATTTATGTAAACCCATATTCGATTTCATTCTCTAGTAATCCGCTCAGAGCATCAAGCCCATTTAGGAATCTATGGTCTACAAGAAGTTCCAACGTTTTGGGTGAAGTTTGCTCGTGCCTTGAAGAAGAGCTGTGAATGAGTAACAGTGACTAATTGTCTACCAATATACTTCAATGTACAATTCCTCACAGAGTTCAAGTGGTCTTATTTGGATTATTTTGAATATGATGTGATTACTTCAAGTTTTTTTTTTCAAATAAACGAAAGAATAACTCCACTAACATCATGATATCAGTATCTCGCAGTGTTCTAGAGTGACAGTTACTCGAAGTTGGTTGTTCTACAATTTCTGTAATAAATCCTTCGAGAAATTACTTCCAGTAATA
>KZ063129.1:7974-56589 GCA_002091835.1 Anopheles maculatus
CACACACACACACACACGAACACGTACAGTTTATTCCGGTTGCGTCCACCTGTAACACGAATTGCTATCACCGGGAATCACGCAGCAGGACGACCGCGACCGTCTAAAGTCGCAATCCCTCTACGGTGGCGGGGGCGAGATCAGCAAATTTATTTTTATTTTGACAGCGTGCTCCGAGCGCGGTTCCTCGTGTTTACACAGCCATATAGACGAATTTGCTTCAAATTAATGCCACTTTACGTTGCACCAGTGCGTGATAGGGTGAGAGCACTGTGGGAGCGCTAGCGAGAGCAAGACGGTGGCAGCAGGACTCTGTTTACCTTTGCGTGTTTGCACCGGGTTCAAGTGGTCCGAATTGGATTGCTGGCCGTGTGCGTGCAGCGAGAAAGACAAGGACATTCCCCTTTTAATAGAGACAGAGCAAGCGAGCGAGCGAGAGAGAGAGAGAGAACGACGAAGGCCTGCAGGAAGAAGCTATTTAGAAAATTAGCTCAGCTTCTTGTTGTTTTGTTTTTCTTTTGGTCCCGGTTCGAAAATTGCTCGCGCTGCGTTAAATCAAAATGCGATCCTTTATTACTTGTGCCAACAGGTACACACGCGCGGTAACGGGCGGTCCGAGCGCGAGCGTTGTTGACATGTACTTGGGCGTTTAATAAATGTAAATACGCGGCCCGGGAAACTGGGTGCTGGTGGTCGCTTTACAGTTTATGCTTAACTGAGTATGGTTCGCTCAATAATGCTTCAGAATTAATCATCGTGGTTGTTTGTTGACATGCAGGCTACATTTGGCTATTGGTTGGGTTTCATTTGAAATCGATTGATAGTTGATTGCTGTTATGTGTTAGTATACTTTCGGGCGCTGTACACCTAAGACACACACTACGGCAAGTAAAAAAAATTACTAAGAATTTGTCATTGTTTTTTTTGCATAACTTTAGGGACAGATTTTGTTATTTCTTAATGTCGGAACTTCAGAAGTTATCATTTAGTCTTATAAGTGGCAGAAAAAATTGCCTAAAATTATGCATCCCGCATGGCTTGTCATATTTAAAAACTGTAGCACTGTAGTTTGTTTTACAATAAAGAGTGAGTATACTTCCAGGCGCTGGTAGCCCAAGTCATGTGTTATAAACATACCGAGCAAAGGATAGAGGAAGACTGCAAACAAACCAACATATCTAACACTTCCAGCCCCAATAGGCCTAACAATCTACGACAAAGACTTGATAAGTATAGGAATAGGTATAAAAAATAGCCTAAATATATGCAACCAGCATGAAATGTCGGTTCATGAAGGCCCACGCGGACACCTCACTATTTATTTTTAAAGCTATTTTTAAAGTATAATGAATATTTGCTTAAAACAAATAAAATATCATCAAAAATGCTATAATACATACAAGCACCAACTTTTATAGTAGCTTAGCTTGCCCGTCATAAATATTGAAGGCGTTAAGATCAAGTAAGTTCATTTTACGTAAGTCTGTCTTAAAATGGCAATAAGTCAAACTAAGTTTTAAGATGATTTGTTGAATATCGGCACCTTAACCACAAATTTGCAATTAGGACACTTAAGTCGTAATTACTTTCTTATCTTCTTGGCCTGTCATGATTACTAGTAGCTGGATAATCAGTCTTGCGTACGGGGATACGGAATGTGATAGCCAGTTCTTGCTTGCTGGATCGTCCGGAGCTATTCTCATGACATCACCAACATATCTGAGGAACCTGGTGAGTTCAGTTCGTTGCATAATAGTAAAGTTATTGTATTGATCACAGTGCTCTCGATTGTCCTCCTACATATACGAGACAAAAAGTGCTTCTGAGCATCTTCCTCTCGAATGCGCCCTAAAAGCTTTCGTTAGTTTTAGACAGACTTCAAATCTCAGAGTCGTATGTGAGAACTGGATCTATAAAGGTTCTATACAGTCCAAGCTTTGTCCGTTGCAGCACGTGTTTTGAATGAAGAAGCTGTCAAGTTGATGGTTAAGACAAGATGAAGCAGAACCTCTTGAAACCTATTGATGCAGAGCTAGAGACTTTCCAGATACAGGTAAATTCTTGTCAAGAAAGTCAGCTATTCAAGATTGTAAATCCAAGGAAGAAGACTTAGAATTCTAGGGAATATCCCAGAAATATGTTATCAAGTTTTTAGAGCGCTATCAACTCATGTTTGTAAATTGTATTCCAGTACCGTTTTGAGAGAATAACCTTCCTCTAGATAGGAACATCACCTGCAAACTTTAAAAGCAATCGCCTAACAGTATGCAACCCATACGACATGATAGTCTGTTTAGTGCTCTTTTGACCGATTTCTTCAACAATTGCAAATGAGGATTATTGTTATAGGTAGAAAACACGATTTGTTAACATTTATCAAACATCCATGCCTTCATAGCACTCGGCAACGAAACTTGTTGCGTACACTTGTGCAGTGCCGCAAAAACTCCATTCCTAAGGTTAATTCCCGTCCTCGTGCAGTGTTGTTAGAAACGATAAGACCACACAAAAGGAACACCAGCAAACTGCGAAAACACAGCATCCATTCCCCCAGGGGGTGAGGGGGCTCGTCTGCCCAAAACATGTATGGAATAAAAAAAAACACCAATCCCACTCACACACAACAACCAAGAACAATGACGGGGGAAAACACAGCCAACCATCGCACCCATGCACGGTTCGGGAAAACATCTGAGGCTCTGGGTCGGCACCGAACCGTGTACCGCACAGCACACGACCAAACCCGCGACCAAAGATCCGCCGTATGACGAAGCGCAATTTAACGGACAATAAATACGCCAGCGAAACGATCGTAAAATAACGATATACATCAAAAAGTATGTCGGTGCCGGGCCGGCCGGGCCAGGGCGCCTACCAGTTACCGACAGCACGCCCGATTTACTTCCTGCTCTCGCGTGCTCGCGCACACCCGTGTGCTGGCTCGTGCACCGCCATCTTGGTGGGGCCAAAGCGAGATGGCTGCACCAGTCAGTTAGTCGTTCGATTATTTATGTTTCGGTATGTTTTTTTTTCTTTCTTTTTGTTTTCGTTGTTTGTCGGGTGGTTGTTGGGGCCTGTTGTTTTCTTTCGTTTTTGTACAGCGGCACATCGTCTTGGGTAGCGTAACACATTCGCAACACACCGCTAAACGATCACGATGAAGTAGAGAGACCTTGATAATGCACCGTATCGTTTGATGACTTCCCATATGTGTACACATCCTCGGGGGAGTTCATATTTCTATTTCGTGCCACCCGCCTCTCGTTGCCTCCCTGTCTCACTGCTCACACCCACACTCCCTCAGATATGTAGATTGTCGCCGTTTGCTGTTAATACTCCCTGGCAGCACGAATTATGCTTCATGTGCTCGTTTCGCACCGTTTCGTTCACTTTCGCAGCTGCACCCCACGCCTGTATCTTCACGCCACGGCCCATCCCCCGGTTTATGCGGTTTAGCAGTTAAATGAGAAACAACTTAATTAACTGATGAATAATGCAGAGCGATCCGATTTTGCAGCTTCGCAGCTGCCCGTGTTTTTTTTTTCTCTCTCACCGCACACTGAACAGCAAAGATCAAAGGATCCGGAAGGTAGGTTTGACTTGCGAGTTCCGGCCGTTGCGATGCGAAAAAGAGATCTTTCACTCTGTGAGTTTTTGCGTTCGTTGTCTTATTTTACGCCCGGTAGCAGTCCATCGCAGGCTAATCAACCGTACGTTAGCAATTACGCAGTCTACGAGATAGTGGCACCGAATTATTGGTGGTTGTGAAATAATTAAAAGAAAACACAACACTCGCAAGTGGAGCTCCAAAATCCGAAGTCATTTGGAGCAGTATACTGTGTGATAGTTGCAGATTTGTGCTCAATCGAGCGGCTTTTGGTCAGTGCTTTGAGACTGATTGAATACTGTGCTGTGAGTTCTGTTGTTATGAGCGGCTGGATTCGTTTACTAATCCAAATGCGAAGTTGTCTGTTTTTAATTTCATATTTAATTACGCTTTCTGATATCATTCGCCCGCGAAGCTAGATAATGATCTCACACTGATAAAACACTAACAGTGTGCTAGATGATACAAAAATATAGATTCGCCACGGTATCTACTCCGTTGCTTCCAGTTGTATTCATTTTGATCAGGGATCGGAAAAGTCTGGCGCAAAGAACAGAAGATCTCGTCACAAAACTATCAGACTCTATTGTAAATCGTCCTTACTAATACTCCATCTTAACCTGTGCCTATCACGCTTCCACTATCCATGTAGACAGCCTTAAAGTAATTACCGGGCTTGGTCGTCCGGTGCCATTCTCATGACATGTCCAGCCCTCGGAACGCTGGTGACTCTAATCCGCAGCACCAGGGTAACATCAGCGGCAGAGCTCATAGAAATTGATTGTCCATTTACTCATAAAAGACAACAAGTCCTTCCGAGCTTCTTCGTCTGTTTAAGGGAGAGTCCTATACAGCTATACTATTTCTCAAAACTCCCATCTTTCAACTTTAAGCAACGTGTTCATGACATCGTAATAAAAGCCAACATGACTCTTGGATACGTCATTCGGATACGATCCATCTTGGAGCATACTTATGCCGTTCGGTGTCCAGCTAATATCGCAGACTCCACTAGTCGTGAAAGCATTCCAAGATATTTCACTCGAGTCTTTGCCTCCGTATGTATCACGATGACTTCCCCTTAGGCCAAAAACTTTATATCGCTCAGGTTTGCTTTATAGGTGGTTTGCTACTTGGGTAAACAGATGCTCCAAAATCCAATGTTTTATTTGTAACTTTTCATGTTCCTTCACAATCACTTTGCCAAAGGGACGCTGTATATTGAAAAAAATGATCCTCTTCTCTCCTGGTTTAAAAGTATACCACCAGAAACTCCTTTCCTGGTCTTCTCCTAGGGAGCACGTCTATTACACAGGGCCTGGCGTCCAATTAGTTTCCAGGAAACTCGGTCCATGGCTGCACTCCTCCACCTCCGGCTGCATCCGATCTCCCTCAGGTTTGACTCCACTTGATCCAGCCAACGAGCTCACTGTGCTCCTCTACGCCTCGTGCCGAACGGGTCGCTGACGAGCACCTTCCTGGCAGGGCATGAGTCCGGCATTCTCATCACGTGCCCCAACCAGCGTATCCTTCCGGCTTTGACAACCGTCAGGATGTCTGCATCGTCCAACAGCTCAGCTAGCTCGTGGTTCATTCTCCTTCTCCACACTCGCATACACCGCCAAAGATAGTCCGTAGCACCCGTCGCTCGAAAATGGCGAGTGTATTGGCGTCCTCCGCCAGCATAGTCCAGAACTCGTGCCCGTAGAGAACTACTGGCCGTATCAGTGTGCGATATATGGCGGATTTCGTGCGTAGTTGGAGTCTTCTGGATCTCAGGAGTTTATGGAGTCCGTAGCAGGCACGGATTTCGCTGCTAATGTTGTTATCCGAAGTTACGATCGTGCCAAGATAGCAAAACTACTCTACTACCTCGAGATCGTCGCCGTCAACTAATACTCTGCTTCCGAGTCGTGCTCTATCACGGTCAGAGCCTCCGGCAAGTAAGTACTTTGTCTTCGTCGCATTGATCCTCAGTCCAATCCTACCACCAGAAAGTAGGAAGTCTTCATTCTGGAGATGGTAGATCTACAAAATATGTCCTTCACATTTTTATTTGCTTACGCCTAGATGTAGGCTTTCTCTGGTTCAAAATACAACCACCTAATTCTAGATATAGCAAAAAAACAAATAACTATTGCGCACCAAAATAGTCCAACTGGCAACAAGTAATACCACTAACCTGACATTATTCAAAACCACCAAACCAGTTTCCCTGGTGCCGGCGATAGCGAGCAAGCTCAGGTTTCCCTTTATCCATGGTTCGCATTTTCCCGGTGCATCACCATCCACGTGCGTGCGAAAATTCTCACATTACACAAACACGCGTATCGCCCCTAAATGGTGGCGCAGGGAAATAATTGATTTACAAACCTAAAATTAGCAAACCGTGTGCGGACATTCGCACGGATTATCTGGGCAGTGGCCGGCGAAAATGTAATCGGACACCTTCTGTATGTTTGGTTGATTTTGTAAGTGATAGTGCTATTGATTTCCTATTACAACTGATATGATTTATTTAGGTTATTCTTTGTGTTTCATTTTAAATGAAAGTATGGATCTAACACGCCTAAATGTATCCAATAGCCCATCCCGTAAGCTAAAAGAAGCCAAAGCTGTCCCATGCAGCATGATTGCATACTGTAAGGCGCTTTTAAATTTTAGAACCTAATTGCCCATATAATTTAATGTGTCATTTTTGTACACATATTTATAGCAGCCATTTTTTAAATCAGTTCCTTCCTAGCTTGCTGTTAACAGTCGACTGTGCTGCTACTGCCACATTAGACTTTAATGGCCCTCACAACAGGCCCGGTTCCATCCGGGATAGAATAGCATTTTAATAAAGACAGATGATCAATTTCAACAAGCGTCGACGATTATTTACACTTCATACATAGGCAAAACCGCAATACCGCAAGCCGCCACCTGCCGGTTACCGCACCTTTTCCACAAACCGCAGCACCAAACGCCACACTTTGCTAAACAAAAATCCAATCACTTTAACTAACGCTCCGAGCGCCCTGTTGCCACCGGAACGCACACACTCCCGCACTCGGGCACCACGTTCCACCGGTGCCGAACATTCTGGACAGGCTGCTTCGCATCTTCCTTCGCTGGTGCACCCGTTCGGACAGCTCACAAGGGTAACTATCTTTTTCTTAACATTCCACCCTTAGCCGACGCCTTCCGTTCTGCCCGGTCGTGATTGTTGTAATTTAATGAATATGATATAGATGTGTAAACACACGCGCTCAAATAATCAACCCCAAACCATCGGGAAACCCAAAGCGAAGGAAACAAAAGCAGGAAGAAGGGGTAGAGAGAGAGAGAGAGAAAAAAATCTCGAGGGGAAAAACGAGCTACCCGAAATCAAGAAGCCGAAATGGGGGACGGCTGTCGAGTGGCTTCTAGTGGGAAGAACACAGGTAGGAGATGAGTTGGCGGTACGGTATTCTTAATTTTCCATCATCACAACAACACTACAGCGTGTGGCAGCTGTTTGGACGTTTGCCGATGTTATCATTGTAAATTGTAATTTAATTATAAACTGTTGACTGCAACGTTAGCATTCAGATGGTCGGGTTGAAGAGAGGAGAGGAGGGGGTGGGGGGGCGGAGAAGGGCGAAAAGGGGTGGTAGGTTTGCAAGAAGCACAAAGCACGGTCGAAAAATCACTTCCTTTCCTTTAATATTGTTAGTGGCCAATTCTTAGACGAAAAATTCGCCTGCATGTATGCAATGTGAAAGCAAACTTTAGTTTTTAACATTCAAAACAGGTTTCCAGTCTTCCGGCGCTCACAACTTCCAATAGTTTTGTCTCCCGGAGTGTATAATGTTATCTGCAACTTGATTTTAATACATAATTCTCATATAAATCATTCTAAAAGACTCTTCCTCGCCATCCGCATCACCCGTGCCCTCGCCGCCATCCCCCGTCACGAGACACTTTTTAGCGAGCAATTAAATAACGGTTTAACTGTCGATTTGTGCGCGAAAAACCGTACGCGTTCCACCCTATTGCTCAGGCCGAACAACATCCACCAGCCGAACACCTTTCACCCTACCGAAGAACAAAAAAACAAAACATTGGCCCCGACCGAGGCAGCGTCTTGCATGAGCACGGCACAAAACGAACCATGAAAGTGGACACGTGCCTTGCGGTGGGTCCCACATTAAAGCCCTTGGGCGATGAAGCGTCCGCAAATTTTACAGTTTGCCGCAATTGTCTGCCTAATAGAGTCGGATGAAAAGGCTGACGGTGCGCCCGAATGTAGGCACCCCCGATGCACAGCGCCGGACGCATCCACGCGTTCGGGAAGTTTTCGGGAGGAACGACAAGCGCAGTTTTTCGCCGTTGTTCCTTGCTGGAAAAACGGCAACCCGGTTACGGATGTTGAGTCAAATTTTCCGGTAGCCGGCTGACGTGCAGCCCAGCATAACGAGCCACACGTGGCCCGGTCCGGCTCGTGCCATGGTTGACTCCATGTTTTGTGTTTAGGTGTTGTTTTTTTTTTACTCTTTTCTCTAGCATTATTGTTTCACTTTATCGTGCCTTACCATTCGTACACACACAGACAGCAACCGATGCTAAACGGTACGGTTTATCAATCAAATTAGTTCGCACATGGTCCGTCCCGATCGGACACGCTGTTGAATGTAAATTTATCAAAATAGAACCACTGTTTTTTTTTTGTGAAAAGGGGTCGGCAAATTGACAAGCCAATCAACAATAATAATGCAATCATTATTAGGCTCCCTGTTTAAGCTGTGTGGCCTTATTGCGTGGCCCTTTCACACGCCAGCACCGTTTGGCGTTTAGACGTTAGAGGGATTGCGCTCTGCAAGGCGACGTTCGCTGACGGATGGAAAGCAGAGCACGATTACCAGTAATCTTTGAATCGGGTAAGCTGACAGCAATTGTGCTGTGGGACGCGCGTCTTCTCACGAGTGTAATTATAAAAGCAACATTTTTGAATTGCCCTCCAATGCACAACTTGCTCTATTTAAACGTGTATCAGATACTGGTGTATTGCTTAAATAAAACCTACGTGTACGTCAGAAGTTGTGCGAGCTTCGTGTTTAATCGTCCGCTTTATCGAACGTTACAATTTTCACTGCATACTTTTCGGCCTTTCCAGATTTAACGCAACTACGAACCTCAGATGTATTTCCCCCTTTTTTTTGCAAATTATAGCTAAAAACATTTATTTTATTGACTCTAATAAAAAGGTCCCGCGCTAGCGTAATCTTGTGAACCACTTTTCTACGCAATAAAATAGCAAATAAACCAAACAAATCCACGTGAAGCAACCGATAACAACCTCTCACTCACTACACGGATTATACACGATTCGCAAGCTGACGGTTGGAACACGGAACGGGAAGCGAAGGGCAAACGCTTCGTGCGAAGGGTTGCCGTGTGTTGGCAAACCCTTTACGCTGTACTTGGCTTGACACAGTAAACGTTCACTCGTGTCCCGTGTTCCCACTTAATGATAGCTGGGCAAAGGCGTAATCTATTTTATCAAATTATTTATTCATTTGTTATCGTTCTTGCTTCGGCGATTTGTTTTTAGTCGGTGCCGGTGTGAATGAAGATGGGATTTTTGTTTCTTTTTTTTTTTGTTGTTGCTTAATTCCAACAACCTTCACTCAACCACCGAACAAATCCTCGACAGTGCCGTCGTCAAGCAGTTTGCTAAGTGCCTAGACGGTTCCTTCCAACCCCATGACTTTAGTCTCATGTGCCACACCGAATGAACTACATTTCGTGCACGCTGTGATCCCTTCCGGGAGTCTTGCCGGCGCGTTCACATGATGTCCTGCTTCCTTTTTCTTCTGCGGCGACTCCGGAAGGGCTCGCCCCGGCTGCCATCCTCCGCCCATGCTGACAGGGTGGAATTAAAATTCTAAAATAAAAAATAATTCATACATAAGTAAGTAATGCATGGGAACGGTATCATGTGCAATGGGCTTTAAAATGGAAATCGAATAAACATACATTCTCACATTAGCGGCAGGGATTCGGTCTCGCTCTCGCTCACGCAACCATCATGTCGCTTGGTACGTGTCAACGCCATCCGTTTGAGTGTGTCGCCCGGTGATCTGTAGAATGGATCGGTGATGGTAAAAGAGCATGACCCGAAGTAAAAATCGACAAAAAAACACACAAGCACCCACCTCGAAAGACGAGAAACCAAACCAACGGTATCCGAGAACAAAAAAAAATGGATTCACTCAAACCAAACGAACACACACACACACAACTGTAGTACGCCCTGTTGGTCGAGGTTTGTTTGGTAGATTGACGCAAACGTGGAAGACGCTCATTGCTCGCTGTGATTTAGCATCTCGAACCGACACTTCCGATTATAACCGTAAGACACGAGAAGGAAGGCAAAGACTCCGGCAATCTCGGGACGTAGTTTTGTTATTGTACACAACAAAGCAGCAAATGGCAACGGATCAGGCAGCGCGAGTGATGCTTATCGATTCGTTCGATCTCACTTTACGTTTGCGAACACCTACACGTACAAGCGTGAACAAATTTACACATCGCAAGCTGCTGCCTGTGGGATACAAGTTCCTTACCCACTACCACTACCATACACCTTTGTTGGAAAGGAACGCTCTCGATAGTGCTATTTACATGACACATGACAGTTGCCCAGTTACTACTGACACCACAAACTATGACGAATGATTTACAACTTAAATTAGTTTTCCAAGCTCGCGTGCACATCGAGACGACAACCGAATTAAAATGCAATCTAGCAAAGCCTTTACATTTCCACTGACTGCCACTTCTACTACTACTACTACAATCTGGCGTTTTAATTATTTACATACACACCGGTACTTGTTGACCTCGTGCCTTGTAGCGTCATAAAAGATGACAGTCGCACCGAAGTAAAGCCCGCCGGCTAGCGTCTCACACGGTGACAGGTAGGCTGTGGTCAAACACAAAGTAACGCTATACCCGCTAACAACGTTATTGATGGGCGAGATGGTGTTAATCTAGTTCCAGCGTAAACTGACAGGCTGGAACTTCATTTTTATTACAATCCGCAAACCGTTCTGCAGTCTTAACCTGCCGTAGACGGCCTAGCGCACGTGAAGTGCCGGAACACCGTCATATGTAAATGACCACTGTGGGTCGTTCCGTATGATCGTACAATGTAATAAACATGCATATAAATTTGTTCCTTGATTTTTACACTTGCAACCTAGCGCGCGGTAAGATTAGATTTTGATTTTTTATTCCTCGGTTGATGGTGGCCCAAAATCACCAACAGTATACATCAAGCTTTATGGCCGCAAGCAGTGCTGGTATCATAAATAGAGATAGTCCATAGTAACATCTTCGATATGGGCATGTGTTTTGGTTTTTATGCGCGTACGGCGGAAATACGGTTAGGAAGTTTTCACTCAATATACGGGGAAAAAAACTGCGCAAAGTTAAGGCACGCCAATCACATCCCGTATCCTATAACGTGCAGCAATATAATCAACGAGTTTTGAGTGCATCTATGGTTCGAAGGTCTTTTCAAACCAAATTGTAGTTTGTGATCCCTCAATATTATGATTAATGTCTTCAAGATATTCTATTCTCGATGCTACAACATTTATTTTAAGCGCAATCCTACACAATCCTTCCTAGTTACATGTGTGTTGTCTTTGGAATCTTCGGGGTCTTCACACTAGATAAAGAGGTTTCTATGCTTTGTAATACGCTTGTATTGTATAACAGTTTACAGTCCAGACAGTGACTAGGGGGCCACAAATCATTTGGACACAACTTCATGTATTTCATTAGCCAAAAAGTCTTGTTACGGGATGTTGTAGGATAACATTTTCGTATTCAGAATAGCTAGCCTTCACCCAGTGAACTACATGGTTTCCAAAAATGTCAATACACCAGCGTCAATCAAAAAAATACTTGGGATCTTCAAACCGTTGGACATCCCCAAGTCAAACTTCACTTTTCGTGGCAGAAACATCCTACAGTTTGGCGGCCTGAAGACTGCATTGAGACTGAGACAACAACTCCTTGAACGTGTTCTGACCCTCTCAGATAACTCATTCCTACTTCGACTAGCCATTAAAAAACTATTCAAGGTTTAACATTATCGCATAGGACGATTGATTACAATTGAAGCAAACAATGATGTTTATTAGTAGACATTGCAGAAGATGTCATTTATGTCACAATATAACTACCTGATTGAAACATGAATGCAACCGAATGTCGTAGTTCATTCCCCTTTTTCGGCGGATAATGCAGTATTAATTCTGTTTGTCATCCATCCTTCCCAACATGTTGTCTGGTAAGATGAGAAGATGTTCTCTCGTGTTACCCCTTTCTGCCAGCAGGTTCAAAACCGCTTCGTAACAGGTGTACACACTTGTGCGGTGGTATGCCGTAGCGCTTGTTGTATGCGGATTCCGAGGCCCTCGTCATGATCCGATTTAGTAGTGGACACACAGTTTAAACACACTCCTTTCGTTGGGAAATGGAGTTAAAATCCTGTTTGCGCAAAGACCCGGCCACATAGGGCCGGGCCACGGCACGGCGAAAAGGTGCAGGCAGCGTTTATTTGCCAAACCCAGCGAAAGATTTGTTGACTTTCCTGGGATTCAATTTTATTTACCACCTTTTTTTTGTGCGGTGTTCTTCCGCACCGTCCAATGCGAACCACTTGATGGGTGGGAATTACTTGGCCAGATGGGTCTTTGATGGCACTGCTCCCGCCAAACCACGGACTTCGTTCGGGCTTGTCTGTCGTGCGAAGAGAAGCGAACGGAACGCAAAGCGTGCTATTCGGTAAAATGGTAATCAATCACCCGAAAGATTGATTCGATTCGATTATTTGAAAATAATTTATTTTCCGCCACTGCTGCTGTTGCTGCTACTGCTACTAGCACTCGGCTCCTGCTGGACAGAATGCAAAGGTCCGCCGAGGTTGCACGCGCCTGGATGCTGGAATCGGGCTTCTTATTATAACAACATCTTCAGTCCCGGTTTACCCCTCACCCAAGTACCGCAAATTGTCCCATAGATCGCTGTTTGATTTTGTGCACATTCAATCAACCGCACACACACAAACACCAACGCGCCGGATATGATGTTTGCAGATACACACACACACTCGTCGGTAGCTCGTGTCCAACGCGAATGATATCATTTTTTCCTAATTTTATCACACAGCACGTGTAACCGCAGCATCCTCTGCCACGGGTAAATGATGCGGCAACCGACCGAAAGCAAACTAATAATAATGGCGGTCGAGAATAGCAGCAATCACATTAAAAAGAGGTAAACTAGGAAGCTGCAGTGGTATCACCATCTGTGCAGTTTGGTTTTCGGTTGGGATGTTGCCGACTTGGAAGGGTTTGCTGGTATGGAACTGCGAGAACTAACAACTAAGGATTCTACAGCTGTTGGAGTAGAGGATTTACAGAGTTTCCGAGAGAAACTGGTAGTTCTTCCAGGCAATTCTTGATTCTCAAGATTAAGTGGACAACTTACGGGTAGAGCTGTACTCTGTCGTAATTTCACGACAACACTCGAGATAACGAGTGGACTTCCCTCAAAACAGCTGTAGTGACGAACGAAGCAAGATACAAGGTCTCTGTTAAAAAAGGACCCAGTCCTAGAATTAACCGTGTTCGAGAGAAACCACGTTGCTCTAGAGGTGAACTCTTGTGAGATGGCACGAAAATGACACTGAACGACCCAACCGGCAAAGTGTGTTTAGGCACGAGACATCTCGCAGACCCTCTAATGCCTCAAAGCGACTTCTCGAAATGTAAACTCTAAATAGCACCACCAAAACTTGCTGAATGTTTCTAACCTCAAAATACACAAAACGAACAATGAGTTCCCGCTGTTTGTTTAAATAACGCAAAACGAGCTACTCAATCACAAATTGACTTTTAATACGCTGCAAAGCGATGGTTGTATCCTATGCGTACTCTATCAGAACCCTTACTGTCAGACCAATCAGTCACTCGCACCATATCTGAGCCATTCGCGACGCTTCGAGCGTGTGTCGAATGTGGCACCAATAAAGAGTTCAGCCTTCCCATTAGAAGGTGCAAATAAGGCCGAAACTACAAGCGTACCACCAGCACCAAGGATAGTAACGTCCCCTTCGATCAGGGTGCCGCTTGCAACACTCACACAGTTCACAGTTCACGGTTCAAATTATCCGATTGTCGGCAATAGGCATTCCCCGATGCCTTAAAACAGTGGTGCCGCAACAGTTTGAGCGTGGCGGATCAATTATCCCCGGGTCTTCTCCGGAACGCTCTGGTAATAGGCACGCCGCCCTACAGTGACAACTCAATTTCCGTGTTGCGCGTTACACGGTGCCACGGTCAGCGAGCGTCTGAGAAATGTTGCTGAGCCAGCGTACCTAACGGAACCTGCCATTCCCTGCCGAACCAGTGCACTACCACATCGAGCGTCGGTTTCGGTGTATCGGTGTAGTAATTAAACATTGTCATACCGGACCGTCTGCGTTTATCGTGTTGACGATGCTGCTGCTCACTGAGTCGCGAGCGCTCGATGGATGGCTGATGCGTTACAAGTATGCGTTATCACCACCACAAGCAACCGTTGTACGTCTGATTCCAACGCACCATTGAAACTTACCTGGGCGGCATAATAAGTGCGTCGTCCCAACCGAAACAGTGGTCCGCTATCGGTCGACTAACAGAGATATGTGCGGTCGAATGGAAATTAACTGATAATTGGCGAACGCCCCACTCCACTTCGTGGACTCGTAGACTTCCCTTTTCATTTATCGACCTGCGTAGGACGCTGAAAGAGACGCGGTGAAGAAGAAATCCTCATCCACAAACAGTGTCTGTCTGGGTGCGCTTCGCCATCCACTGGCAACTCCTCAGGATTAACGGAGCTAGTTGTGCATTGGCGCTGTAATTACTGCCCACCATTTTTGTTTTTCCCTTCCTCAGCAAATGGCCATCCGGATGCATTTGATTGTGAGGCTCATAAATGCAGTGTGCACCATCGCCACTACCCACCCACAGACAAACTGCGAACATCAACCAGTGCGAATGATTGGTAATTAACGGATAAATATTTGAGAAACCGATTATCAATACATCATTTGCGAGGAAAATTAGCGAATTTACGGAGCGTCTGCATTGCCTGGACTCGCCCTGCCCGGGGTATCTCTTTCGCGTGTGTTTGAGCGTATTGATAATCGATTGCTCACGTTCGGGGCATCCTGTTGAGCGCTGTTCTGCCTTTGTGTGTGTGTGTGTGGTGCGTATTAAATTATAAATAAAAGATGAACAGAAACGGATTATATCCGAAGCCTTTGTTTCGTTTGCAAATAAGCGTTAAATGTGTATGTGTGTGTGTTTGTGAACGTGCATGTTTATAGAGGTGGGAATTACGAGCATTCACTTTCCGTTGCATCGCACAACATGTAATGTGAGCTAAAGTATTTAACCAACTATTCACACCTGCGGGCAATTATAACTTTTATGGGCTAATTACGGTTCTTCTCTGTTTCAAAATCACCAGGTTTGTGGATTTTTTACACTGTTTCAAATACGTGAAAAAATAAGTACCTATAAATTTGGAGAACTCAACAAAATAGTCGTCAAAAAAAGGATCTCTACAATGAGTTCAATGGATCAAATCTGGACTCCCCATTCTCCAGTGGGGTAGGGGGCATCATGAAAATGACCTCGAAGGTCTGTGCACAAAGTATTGGAAGTTTTTAGGGCCTACAAAAAGTCCATTTTGGCAGCAATATCTCTAGGAAGATCACGTGGTCTTTTCGATGACTATGTCCTTTGATAAATGAGTCTCTTTCGACGACGAGACGATAATATCTCTTGGTCCTAGTCTTAGTAGATGAGGCTTGGACGACGATGCCCCTACGAAATCTTTTTGTAAATATGATCTCTCATATTTCGAAACCTCTGGAACGGCCATGCCTTTAGGGTAATGAAGCTCCTGGTAACCAACCAATCCACCCACGGTTAAACTAGCCACTGGCCACTAAGAGACCTCTTCTCACAGTGTTTAAATTCCTCAACTTAACTGTGATGTAGGTTCTTGGGCTTGGGATGTATCTGAGCTAACTAAAGCTGGGAAGATTACAACAGTCGGCCAACATTCGGAAGATTCGGACCACATTCAGAAGATTACAACATTTTGGGGCGGCCCGGTGGTAGATGCGACAGCGGAGCCGGTCTTCACACGGCAGGACCGGTGTTCAAGTCTCATCTGGGCCGTTTCCCCATAGTGAGGACTGACTATCCAACTCCTTCTTCTCCTTCCTTCTCTGGCACTACAACCTCTGTAGGTCTTGGCCTGCTAGCAATTGCTAGCTCTCTGTGACTTAATTGTACCCGTAGCTGGATAGTCAGTCCTGCGTACGGGGAGGCGGTCCGCCGGGATTCGAACCTCGGTCCTGCTGTGTGAAGACCGGCGCCGCTATCGAATACACCACCGGGCCGCCCCATCCAACTATGCGGTAAAAATAAGTCTAGTAAGCCAAAAATGGCAGGCATGACTGTTATGTCGCGCAACATTGCCCTCTGGGTTGTCGCCTTGTGTGACAAGGCCCGGTGGTAGATGCGACAGCGGAGCCGGTCTTCACACGGCAGGACCGGTGTTCAAGTCTCATCTGGGCCGTTTCCCCATAGTGAGGACTGACTATCCAACTCCTTCTTCTCCTTCCTTCTCTGGCACTACAACCTCTGTAGGTCTTGGCCTGCTAGCAATTGCTAGCTCTCTGTGACTTAATTGTACCCGTAGCTGGATAGTCAGTCCTGCGTACGGGGAGGCGGTCCGCCGGGATTCGAACCTCGGTCCTGCTGTGTGAAGACCGGCGCCGCTATCGAATACACCACCGGGCCGCCCCATCCAACTATGCGGTAAAAATAAGTCTAGTAAGCCAAAAATGGCAGGCATGACTGTTATGTCGCGCAACATTGCCCTCTGGGTTGTCGCCTTGTGTGACAACCTTAGACAATACGCAAATGACAGCAGCGTGATTGGCTCGTGATCGTCCTTGCAAGCGAGTGAAGCCGATGACTCCTTTCCGGGCATCCAGCGAGGCAGGACGTGCGTGGTAGCTGTGGCATGTTTTAATGTGTGTGTGCATGTTAATCATCATGTAATAAAGTTAAGTTTTATTTGTACTTGTTTGTATCGCGTATGATTTTATAAGTGTTAAGTGTAGTGCACGGTTGAGAACACATGAATGACCTAAGAGGTCGTTAGGCCAAGAAAGAAGAAGATTACAACATTCCTGTCTGGTTAGGACACGGCTTCTTCCAAGATAATTTTGAGCGCATGAGACTTATTCCAGAGGCCCACTGTCCAGAATGTACAGATGTCAGAGAAATACCAGAGCATATCCTCTACAGAAAAGTGACTGAGGTTTCATGACAAGCTGCAGATCACCTCTGGATGCTGTCGGAACCTCATTAACTACAACAGTAATTAAACGTGATGTTGAAGCCTAGATGCTAGACTACTTTAACCAAATGCGCCATAGCGCGACTGTAAATTGCTGCGAAAATATAGGCTATCATCACAATACGCACAAACCAGGTGTTTATTGTAGTTAAACTATTTGAGTTCCTCGTTAGAATGACATCTATCTTCTAAGAGTTTGAAGTATGTTGTAAAATTTTCACCTACACAAACATAAAGCATTGTGCAACTTCTGAGCACAAAATTTACTGCACACCGAGATGTACCATTCCCAACTGCTGCAAACGATCCACCGCAGCATTTCCTTCTTCTCCAAATTTCTACCTGATCCGCAGGCAGTTTAGTGTGAGACGGTATGCGGTAAAACCGTCTGGCGTAAACCACACATGCCCGTAAGCACTAGACACTCTCTCACACGCACACACCTCCCAGGGTCCTGCCAATTGGCAAATGAAATGAAAATTGAAACATCTGAAGAGTTCCGTTTGACAGTGGCGAGTGTGAGACGCCGTAGAAACACTGTTATAAACCGACCACCGATCATCGACAGCTCAACCATCAGCAACAAAAAATAAGGATGTTTTTCCATTCGGTCAGTAAAGTTTCGGGTCGGCCGTCGTATGCAGAGTAAAGTGCCCACGGCGGCCAATCCATTCCCACATCCATTTAAATGCTACATCCTCGCCTGCATCCTCCAGCCCACCAGGACCCATAACGTAGGCTTACCCCGAAAAGTAGACTTCCTCGGAGCTCGCTCGGATTTTGGGTAAACTGCCAAGGGGATCAGGAAACGGCAAACCGAAGAAGAAGAATTTAGTGCGGGCAAATGGAGGCACCTAGTAGCGGAATAAAAAAGTTAAGTCGTCCGGAAAATTAATCTCACACCATTTTCCTGGGCACTTTTTTTTGTTGGTGTGTGGGTTTCCCTTCTTCTTGGTGCGCTGTTTTTTTTCCTCTTCTGCTCGTTGCGGCTCGTTACCCTACCCGGCTCTTGTAGGGTAATGGACGCGCGTCTTCCTTTCCTATCTCGAAATGAAATCACAATCAAATTGCTGTAGATTGTCATCCTTCACACATTCACACTCACACGTACATCCCGTACCCTAAGTGTGCTTTGCCGAGGACATCCTTGTGGGTCGGTGTGCGGCGGTGCTTGCTCCTTACAAATCCAATTTGTTATTATACTTTCACCGCGCCCGTTGTGCCATCCTTTCCAACCGAAAAACCACTCAGAAAAGGACATTTGCCGTACCACAGCACCGTTTCTGTGTGTGAACGAAACAGAAGAATGTGAGAGTGAGAGTGAGGTTCGCTATTATCCGTGGCACGCTCTAGAAAGCATCACCGAAGTAGTGACCCCTCAAGAAATTTTATTTTTATTTCACTTTGTTTATGGTTTTAAGACGGCTACAGTCGATCGGTTTGCCTGACGGTTCAACTTTGACCGGATGTCAATTCGAGCATGTTTTTGCTATCGAGCGAGCTCCAACCCGAACGCTTAATCCTGCATCGGGGATTTGCGTTGCTTCGATAGGTACGCTCTTTACAGTACGCTACTGGTGACGCTGATCGTTTGATGCTTTTTTTTCCTGTCGACTTTAAATTAGGTTGTATCGACCTTCCTTCGGTTGTCTCTTTATGAGCAAGACGTCACCAAACACCGAGAAAACCATCCAATACAATGCAGACAGGACTGCTCGGCATCATTCTTACGGCGTAACATGTTTGGCAGACTTCTGTCGTGAAGACTTATTTCTCTTAGGCACTACAACTGCGTGAGGTGTTGCTTCATTATTTCTCGATTTCTAGACTTGGGGCTCGGTGACAGCGCTACGGGTCCAGCTACAGGTTAAGCCAAGTAAAGGAAGGTAGAAATTACAAGCCAAGACCTCTACAGGTTGCAGAGCTAAAGAAGAAGCAGAAGACATGATTCACCTGATGTTGGATATTCAGTCGAAAGGAGTTTCAATGCCAGTTATCATCCGGCACCGTTCTTTTTATTCCTCAAGGCCGCCCTAACAAGTCAAGACGTAACCATCTAAAGTGCACAACACCGTACATCGGCACCGAAACGAAACCAATCAAATCCAACATTCCAAATTAACATTGCAAATAAAGCGGAAGAAAACAGATTACGGGACACACCCGCACACACACACACACACACACACACGAGCACAGGAGCTGATAAAGTGGGCAAAGATGTTATCTCCCATTTAAACAATAATATCCCCAACTCCGGTAACGATTAAAGCAGTCGTTCTTGTTTATCGGACTAGCCCTAGTGCCATCGAAACAGGGAGAGGCACCCAAACATTTAGCGTTCGACGTTCCCGCGGTGCTATAAAAAAAGGAAACCCGAAAAAAAGGGGTGACAAAGACATCTAGGGAAGAAAACGAGGACTCCCAACAATAGAGGATTCAGCCACAATGTACCGCAAATGAAGGGATGGTTATGGCAAATAGGCGAATCGGTTCGCAAACCCCCGTTTTCTTGTTTAAATAGCCGAAAAGGGAGCAGGTGCCGTCCTATACGTACCGAAAGATGTATCGGTCGAAGATGATGATGTCACCTTCTATGGCTGCAAATGAGAAACATTTCTTCTTTTACTAAAGGGATAGTAAGTTACAGTTTTAAGCAACCACTTAAGAGGAAATACACACACACACAATGCAGATCTGCGTTACTGTAAGCAAAACCGTTTATTTCTTCGCAATGAAACTGAGACAACCGACATCCTCCTCTGTCTACTGTAACCCTGCGACAAGCGATCCGCAAATATAGCTTGTAAATAAAATAGATAATACATAATGGCAAGCCTGTTACGTCATTGCCCACAAGCACGAAAAAACACAGATGGAGTAGTATTGTCTAAGTAATGTTGCTTGTCACAATAATACAACACAATAATAGCGATATACGTGTACTATACGGTAATACATGTCGATTCGGTATAACGGTAACTGCAAAACGGTTGTAACGGTTGAGGAACGCAAACCTGTATGCACATAAGCAATAACGCAACACATCCAAACGGGGATCAATCTAGTCAAAAGCTGGATGGATGGAGGAGTAAACGAAAAAGGTACGGCACGGAAGCGAAAGCTCTCACCAACACAAGTGCAAACGGTAATACAAGCTCTCACAGGATTTGCGGTCAAACGAAAGGAAATGATAACCGAACTTTAACGCAAAAACCAAAAACTCGTTACGCTTTGTGGTAGCGTATTGCTTGGACTACTTAGACGGCTACCCTGAGTCCTGCGGCCAAAATACTGCAAGCTATCGTGTAAACGTGCGTCCTACTGTTATTAACGCCCACTACTCTACTCGATCGCCTGCCACTGCTGGCTGGAATGCTATATATCGTCCATCTCTTCGTCTGCTGTCACTACATTGTTTGTGTAAGCAACTATCGAGGGTGGGTATTGCTACCGCTACAAACTACAACCGACCGCACCTATAAACCCGCTCGCTTCTAAATAGATTATTTGAAGGTTTTGCTTTTCCGTTTCATGTTTCTTGTTGTCCATTTTGGCCTGTAGGCATCCTGGCTATCTGTCTCGTGTTTTCGTGCCATACTGCAACGGTTACGCTATACATAATTGACTTTGGTATTTCTTTTAACGTCTGTATCCCCCACACCCACCACGTGAAGCTCTCTATTTTTCCGCCCACCGTATGCCTGTTTGTTCTATCGGTAGTAGTTTGTTGGTTTGCTATTTGGTTGCATTGCAAACTGCCGTGCAAAATATGGTTCTAATGTTAGTTCCTGTACGCTAGAATGATTTGAACAATTTTGACTAATATATGATAAATAACAATACTGCCGATAATTATAATATATTGAAGCGTTTTTACTAGCGTCTTCGCACTTCGAGACGAAATGTTTGGTGCGCCATCGCCCCAACGCAGCAGCAGCACAACAATTTCGTTGCCATTTTAATGTTTTCTCCGGTTTGTTTTCTCCCGCAGTAGCATCATGATTTTCCTGTTTTGCCATTTAGGGAAATTAAAAATGCAACAACTCAAACATGACAGTAAAGCGGTGTTAATAGAACAAGCTCTCACCTAACACTCTTGCACGGATCTCAACAGCTTCGTTGTTGTTGTGACTGACTGACTAAACTCTTGTAGGTTAGGACGACTTCAAAGGGAATAAATTATTTTGATCTTGTTAATACAGCTTTGGCATTTGCAATGTCAGATCATTGTAACAGAGAATAAAACAGTTTGTGGGAGCGTTTTGTGCATCCTGACAGTTTGAACGCGGAATGAGAATACTGATGAGACCATGGTACTGACTAATCGGTATCGGAACATAACATGGAATCGGCCAGGGAGGGCCGTATAAAGGTGATTGTGAGCTACAGCACTTGCATCGAACGTTTGTGCCTCGATTAATTTGTGAATCTGTGCGCGATCGGCTTAACATTTCCTAACTGAACTTTCGAATATTCTAAATGTGCTACAAAACATCACTAAAGTTGCAGCATCTCCCTGTTCGATATTAACATTATTGCACGGTAGCCCAAAATGGATGCTCTAAACCATAAAGCAAAATGGAGGTGGAGTTGTAAATCGCGCGCTGCATGCTGCTTGATTGGCGTTGATAAAACTAGCAACAATGGGTAGGCCCGACCACCGTTTGTAAGCATTCACAGGGCAATCAGCTTGGTGCGACAGCTGGCCTTTTCCCATTTTTCCTCCAGCTGTTTAATTTCCGCAAAAGCGGCACTGGTGCTCCGTACCGGTGCGACAGGACTCTGCAAAAACAAGCAAAAAAAAATAAATGGATATGTATCTTGTAACTTTAGCACGCCCATCATCTCCTCCATCGACACTTACCTTCACAGCGATTTTCCTCGGGTCCAGATTGGCACCGAGCGTTTGCAAACCCTTGCCAATGTTTGACAGCGGGCTGGTAAGTTTCTTCAGCTGCCGCAAAGCATTATCGCCACCACTGGCCGGGGCCTGCAGATTAAGGCTCATATTGCGGCCGTGCCGGATCGGTTCGCCCTCGCCAACGCCGCTCGCACCGTCGACGAAGATTTCTGGCGTCGGGCTGCTGACGCGAATCGGTGACGCACACTCGAGCATACCGACCGGCATGTTGATGTGGTCCGTGACCGACGATATCGACATGGTGGACAAATCGGACGACATTTTGGCGATGCTGTCCTTCTCCTCCAGCACATTGCTGGCCGATCCGACGTCATCCGGTTCGTTGCTCGATCCGCCCATCACAATACCGACCGACGGCAGAAACACGTTCTCGTTGTACAGTGGATTCTGTTCGACCAGATCTTCCGGCTCGTAGATGCTTGCACATTCCTCCGACTCCGAGCTGGACCGTTCCATCTTGCTGCCAGCGTACGCCGAACTAGGCCTTAATCCGCCCACCGTTCCAATCGGACCACCGCCAAACGAGCCGACCGAACCGCTGGAACCTTCCCGACGGCCACTCTTGCTGCCCGCTTGATCCGCCGCTGGCTGTTCCTGATCCTTTTTGCCTCCCTTGCCCTTTCCACCGCCGGCCGACGATCCGCGCCCAATTTTGCTCGCATTCAGCGACTGGCCAATCTTGGAAAACTGGCCCGCCATATTGCTGAACGCTTTCGAGCCCATCTGCACCAGCTGCGATTCGGAGAGGTTGCGCGGTATTCCTGCCGGTACGGACAGCAGCGTTCGACTCTTCCGGCGCTGCAAACTCCCACCGCACTGGAACACCACATCCATCCGGCCACAGTTTTGCAGCGCGATGCGAAACAGATCCACGATCGCGGTTAGCGATTCGGTTATTTCCTCCGTTTTGCGTATCACCACCGCAACGTTGTTAAAGAAGCGAATGTTTGGCGAGCGGAACATGTGAAAGTAACCGTCCACACCGTCCACCGCGTAGTTTAGCCGGATGCACAGGTGGGCCGGTGCCGGACCTTGAAACATTTTGTTGTGCTGAAACAGGCCCAGCTCGATCAGGGTGACGCTTTCCAGCGGTACGTTCTCGAAGCGTACGATCTTGTCCAGGTGCGAATCGTACTCGGCGACAATGTAGCAATCGTCGGTTAGGATGAGAATGGTGTCCACTTCCGTTTCGCTCGGATCGCCGGTACTGAGTGGTGTGCACAGGTAGAGGAAAAGAAAAGCAAGCAACAATGTAAATCATGTGTGGTAGTAGCCCGAAACACAGACGGATCAGGTGGTTGCCAGTTCGGTGGGCCATTCTGGCGATAATAAACAAAACAGCAGTCATGAAAAAATGCTTTTATTAACGATTTTTGCATACAACACTTGTTGCAACAACAGCATTGTTCTAACTACACGCTATACTGATTGCATACATGCAGGCTGGATTAAAGGAGAATCAACAAACAATACTATGTTTGACGGTATGAGATACATTGCTAACTACGTAATATAACACTATCAATAGATAAACACATAACAGAAACTTCTAGCTCTATGGAAAAAAAACGATTCAATGGTGCTTTTTGTTTTAGGGCGTGCTGTGACATGACGTCAAAGAGCATGCGCCATTGGTGATAAGCAACGCTCGCCTAATGACTAATCGGAGTTTTTTTTAGCTACAACTAAACACAGTCATGCTTTATCCAACCGTGTAAATTTGGAGTTGTAAGAGGAGAAAAAAAGCGATTTCCCCCCCCCCCCCCCCCCCAACCCCAATAAAGCTTTGGAATTTAAAATGACAATACTTCACCATTGCCGAAAGGCCTCATAACTATAACGCACTAGCGGTAGAGAGAAGCGAACAACGATTCTCACGCTCTTACCTTGGATCTGCGTCGATCAGACCCCACGCACCGACCGGCAGCTGGGCCGTACCGAGCAACAACCGTCGGCAATCCTCGACCAGCAAGCGCGCATGTTCGGCACCCTCCAGGGCGTCCGTCTCATCGGTGGCGGCTGTCTGGCTGCCACCGAGCGCCGACACCGACTCGGGCGAAACGTTGTTGCCAAGCATCATATCGATCGTTGCCTGGCGGTACGTGTCCTTAAACCGGGCCAGATAATAGCTTGATTGGGATGGTAAGAATAAAAGAGAGCGGAAGCAAGCTTTATTAGAACGAATTGCTGAAAAGGTGTTTAATTATGGTATATCACACATATTTATTTAAGTTATTTCGATTAATAAGAAAAGGTAAAACTTTTTTCATGGGGTTAAATCCAAGTGACACGTTAAAAAGAATCAGGAAACATGCTACAATTACCATTCATAGCAAAAAACAAGATAATGTTTTACTGTTCGGGCCTCTCCACTCTAAGTAGAAGTAAGAAATTGCTCCGAACAACGAATAACAACTTTAGCAAAATACATTTTAAGCTTCATGACGATATGGAAGAAATTTGCCAGCGGAACAACACTCAATTCGATCGTAGGCAACCTGTTACGATGAAATATTCTCGTTTACAGAGAAATTAAGCAACGATAGTTAACATCTTTAAACGTCGTTTTAACAAACATTTTAAACCTACATTTCCTTAGTTAGTTACGCTAGTTCGTTTAATAAAATGGTTGAAAAACAAACAAAAACAAAATAGAGATTGGGACGCGCACCTGGCACTGTAGACGACGTGCTCAAGCAGCACCTGTTCGGACGACAACTGGCCATAGTTGTAGTACGTCAACGGTACCGGGCCGGATGGTTTGAGCGCTGTGGCGGCAATGCCGACGATCGCATCGCAAGCGTCGTCCTCCCGGATGCAGTCGTTCTCGCTCAACTGACCCTGCAGCAAATCTATGCAACTCTGCCGGAACGTATCGGCGAAATGTTGAATGTAGTAGCTGCCGGGCGCCCGCACCGATCGAACCATCGAACAAAACGTCCGCAAAGAGAAAAAGGGGGAAAAAAGCGGAGGAACAGCCCGACACAGTTCCCACACACCAAAAACGAGTAGATGAACAACCGTGTTTGTCCGTACAAAAAAAGAAAAAAAGAGCCGCGCCGTAAAGGAGATTAAAAAACAGAAACAAAGCAAAAACACAGGTTTTTTAGTATTTTTTGTGAGAGTTTTGAAAATGATTTTCAGGCTCTCGCCGTGGCCGGGGCCTACGACACTCATAACACTGTGCTCTATATTGTTTTCCTACACTTCAATGCTAGAAGCGAATGAGAGTGAGTTTGATGCCAAAAAGAGTGAGGCACTAGTCTACGCAGCCAGTGAGAGTGAGTTTGAAGGCAAAAGGAGTGAGTCTCTAGTCGTGGCAGAGGATGAGAGTGAGTTTGAATCCAAAAGGAGTGAGGCACTAGTCGGCGCAGCGAGTGAGAGTGAGTTTGATGCCAAAGTGAGTTTGAAGTCAGAAGGAGTGAGTTTGAACTCAAAGGAGTGAGTTTGAAGCCAAAAGGAGTGAGTTTGATGCCAAAAGGAGTTACTAGTCGGCGCAGAGAGTGTGAGTGATTTGAAACGTAGAAAGTAATTTAAGAATAAGTTTAGAGTAATTTTTTTTCATGAATCTTTTAAGAGTGAGTCAAAGATTCAAATCCTTGTAACCACTCACTCACTCTGATTCAACTCTGCGAAAAGAGTGATTATTCTCATCTCTAACTCAAACCCTGAAAAAGTGAGTGCTGAGAAAGTTTTTCAGCTGTCGTGGCCGGCAGGCTAATGATTCAAAGCGTAGAAAGGGCATGTTTCTGTGTTTGGAGTGCGCACTAGTGATGGGCCGCTCCGGAGCCTCTCCGCTCCGATGGTTCCGGAGCGCGCTCCGGCTTCATGCTGGAGCCGGCTCCGCTCCAACCGCTCCGGAACGAGCTCCACTCCGGAGCGAACGGAGCGAGCTCCACTCCGGAACAAACGGAGTGCGGCGGCTCCGGAGCTGTAACTCCACTCCGTTCGCTCCGGTTGGAGCGGCGTTCGCTAGAGAGCGAACATCAGTTGCACACAGTTGCTTTCGCTGTAGGTAATTCTGCGGGTGCTCGCGGTTCGATCGCTGTTTGCTCCGGAGCGTTGGAGCGTAGTTTCCATCATTCCGGCAAAACAACTGCTTGGAAGTGAGTATGTAAATGAACTAAAAAGAACAACGAACACATTTTTTCATTTTTTTTCGCTCCGGAGCGGCCGGAGCGGTTGGAGCGGAGCTCGCTCCGGAGCGGATGGAGTGGAGCTCGCTCTGGAGCGGTCGCAGCGGAGCCGGCTCCGGAGCGGTCGGAGCGGAACCGGCTCCGGATCGGTCGAAGCGGTCGGAGCGGAGCCAGCTCCGGAGCGGTCGGAGCGGACCCGGCTCCGGAGTTCGCTACACACATGTCTGGAGCGGGTCGGAGCCGGCTCCGGTTGCGGAGCGGATTTTCCCATCACTAGCGCGCACACACATGCTCTGTGTCCCGTTGAAAATGGTGTAGTTTTTATGCGTACAAATGTAACCACTTACCGATTGGCTGAGTTCATGCCATCCTTCATGATGCCGGAAATCTTACGCTCACCCGTACGCGTGTAATCACCCTGCGATGTGAACACAAGTCGTTATGAATTTTCGCACTTCCTACATACCTCTGTTTGCGTTGCAAGTTCTAACCTTGAGTGCATTTGTTCCTGCGTACTGGCGACTGATGACATCACCGTTGTTCGCCCAAAGCACCATGAACGGTGCCTTAAGGGCGTCCGGCAGCTGCGAGTATGGCATCGCAAGGCCGAGCTTCACCAGCTGCGATTCAAGCACGGCTTTGCCGATGGCCGTCTGCACCACGTTCGTCCGATCGAGACAGTCCATGCAGTTCACCCGGAACACACCCTTCTGGTTGCAGATCGGTCCGTTGTTATCGCGCCAGTGAAAACCCATAGCGCCCGCTTCCGGTGCGAGTGATTCAATCAGCGAGGACACATTTTCGAACCGCATTCCACGACTATAATATTCCGAAGGGATTTAAATTTGTTTTTTTTAATGATATACATCTCGTTTACAGAACCAATTCTCTTAACAGCTTACCAATACTCGTGAAAATCGAACGTTACGTATATTAACCGTTCCGAGTTGTACTTCAGCACATGGTTCGCGTAAGCGTCGCCAATGAGTGATTCAATCAGCGAGGACACATTTTCGAACCGCATTCCACGACTATAATATTCCGAAGGGATTTAAATTTGTTTTTTTTAATGATATACATCTCGTTTACAGAACCAATTCTCTTAACAGCTTACCAATACTCGTGAAAATCGAACGTTACGTATATTAACCGTTCCGAGTTGTACTTCAGCACATGGTTCGCGTAAGCGTCGCCAATGATCTTCTCCTTGCCACTTTGCTCCACCAGATTGATTATGCAAATCGACTGGTAGATGCTCAGCTCGCCGTCGAAATGCTTCTCGAACGCTTGCTGCGTTTCCGTCTCATCCCGGTCGAGACGTGGCGGAGGCCGATACTTGTAACCCGGCTGGCTCCAGTACACAGGCACCGAGCCGCGCACCTGTGTGAACGATATCTGATGCTGGCGCAATGACAGTACCTGCTCCGTCTCCACATAGTTGGCACAGTTGCCGTGCTCGTCCACCCCGCGGCGTTTGTACCGCGTGCCGGCCCGGTTCCGCGAGCGACGTGATACGAGCGCCAGCGTAAAGCACTCGTTCCCAATGACGCACTGTTCGACCTGCACGAACCCCTGTATAATCGGCAGCACCCAGTCCGCGCCGGGTCCGTCCGGCCGCTCACCATCCACCGCCACCTTCAGCAGCTCCGCCAGCATCGGTTTGTTCCAGTAGAACCGATCGTCCGGTGGTGCACCGCGACGTTGCAGATTATTCGTAATATCACAGTTAGGGCTATAGTAGAAGCTGTCCGTATCGTCGAAAATTTTGTGCAGCTCGTCGATAACACGCTTCTCGATGCGTACCGGATCCTTCACCACCAGGCTAACGGTCGACTTTACCTGGCTGGTGGCAATGGCGGCCGCCTTCTCCGTGGTGTTGCGGATGGTGCTGCCCGCGCTCTTTACCGCACCCCAGGTCTTGTTTACCAGGGCGGAACTTTCAAACAGACGGCTTTTGGGTGAGGGATGGCCTTCTGGTGGAATCATCGTACCACCACCACCGCTGCTTACCGCTGCCGGTGCAATCTTTACGGTTTGGTTGGTGTTGTGTTTGCTGCAGCCGAGCAGCAGCGTATCGGCACCATCCGGTCCCAGCACGGCAATGCTTTTGATTTTGTACACAAGATGCGGCGCGTACAATACACCGACCGGTACCACCTCCTTGATCACGATCAGATGCGGTTCAAGCACGCCCTGCAGTGCAATCGTGCCGACAATACCGTGCGTCACACCGATACACTCGATATCGTCCACCGAGGACAGATCCCATCCTGCAGTAAAGAATGATACAGTTCACAATTAGTTAGATTGTTGACAAATGTCGCCATGGGCGCATGTTGCAGTCCCACACACCAGCACACACACATACCGCACTTTAGTTGAAACTCAGACGAATATCGATTCCACCAGAGACTCCGCTCCTTCCGCAGGAATATGTAATGCGTTTCGGTTTGAAACACTTCCATCGCCATGGTGCACTTCCAAACACTCCGCAACCGGAACGGAAAACCACGGAAAAAAATGGGGCGAACAACAAGTGCAGATACAAGTTGTTGATACGGGACCTGCCACTGCCCTCTAGCAAAGATGATTCATCTAAAGCAGGAAGTGCTGACCGTCGTATCCGGCACGAAACAATATATTGATTGCAGCGGGTTCGTGACTCACACACACACAACGCACACTGAGATAGTGATTCTGTAAAGGGGGAAAAAAAGCAATACAGATGCAACAACAACAACAACAAAAACAGCCAACATGAAAGAAAAACAACACAAACAAAACAAATGCCACACTCTTGTATCGATTTGCATTTGTATTGTGCGCGCAAAATCTACACAATATTGGGCATCTACACAATATTGGGCACAATGAAAGGGATTTTTCATTTTTGTTGCAAAAATACTTACGACGTGTATTGCGGAGAGAAATAGCACGGTTCACGGGGCAACCATCACCACCAGCGACGAACAACGCAACATTTAGATTGAGTGAAAATTGGATGAATTTTTCATCAAGTATGCACTGAAGTTCGACCGTCAGTTAGGCGTGTGTGTGTGTGTGTGTGTTTGGTGCAAAGATGGTTGTGCGGAAGCGCAACCCTTGTTTTCACTGGCGTCCAGACGAACGAGAGTTCACAATGTAGCATAAATATGCTACACAATGTTCACATACGCCGTTCGGTACGTGCAGCCGGACAAGTTCCACCCCATACCAAACTTGCTGTCTGCCATCTTAGGTCTTTGCTGTCAGAACTGACAGCGCCCATCCCTATATCTTTGATAGAATGTGCAATCGTTTTGGAAAATAATCGATCCTCGTATAATTGTTGTACGAAATTATAGTTTTTGCTTTTGGTATTTAATACTAGCCACGTGTGGAAACGTAAGAATATCCTGCTATTAGCAGTTTTTTTCCCGCCCATATTTCGTAAAATTGGTTTTGTTTGATGACAGCTGCCGAACTGAACGAAACAACTGTCATCTACAAAACAACTGTCATGCAGGAAAGAAAAACTATACGAAGAGAACGAAGCATTCTGTACAATTGCTGAGAAAAGCAATTTCTTTGCAATTCAGTAAATTCCTTTTACCATCCTAGGTGCGCCATTCATTTGCTCCCGGTGTTCAGCTAACAGCTTCCAGTATGTTGTATCTCGAGGATTATCTGGAGAGTAAGTACCGACGAATGCATACTTGCTGCTGCCGTCGATGGACGGCAAAGTACAGATGCGCACCGCCGTATTACAATGTGTTCCCTTGCGGGAATCATTAGCTTCCTGCGGGTTGCGTTTCCGAAAGCGGCATATTTTGTTAATGTTTTAAGTGTGTTTTTTTCGTTTCTCGCCCTTCCTCTCGAACCCTAGTGATCGAGCATCTGCCGCAAGAACTGCGCGACAGATTTACCGAGATGCGTGAGATGGATCTGAGCGTCCAGAGTAAGTAGAGCAAGACATTGCACTTTGGTAGTAAGATGTAATTGACGCATTTCTTGTTGTTTTCTACCCCTTTACTGTATCCGTCCCCCCGTTCGTGTGGCAGACAATACGGATGCATTGGATAAGCGTGTGCGTGCACTGTTCCAGCAATGTCGGCGCGGCGAAATTTCGTCCCCGATGGCGGACGTCGAGTTTGACTCGATCCGCAGCAACTACTATCGGGTGTTGGACGATTCGGATGAAAAAATCCAGCTGGCCGGGCAGATGTACGATCTGGTGGAGCGCTACCTGCGTCGTCTCGATACGGAGCTGGACAAGTTCAAGTGTGAGCTGGAGGCGGACCATAATGGCATCACCGAAATACTGGAGAAGCGTTCGCTCGAACTGGACAGCATGACTAGCAATGGTGGTACGAACCAGAAGGAAAATCGCTTCTACGATACGCAAAATTCGCACGGTTCGAGCCACGCTAGCCGGTCGGACAGCCGGTACAAGCTGAAGGCGGAAAAGCGTCGGTACAGTGTGGCCACCGGTGTGCCGCTGTCGTCAATGGAGAAACGTTCGCTCGCCGGTTCGTCGAAGCCGCTCAACAACAGCATCATGCGGCCCAACACACCGGCAACCATCACCCCTGGTGGGCCGGTGGCTGGCAACGTCGTTACTGGTGTGGCTAACGTGGGCACTATTGGCACAGCTGCGGGCACCATCAATACCGTCGCCTGCCCGCAGGCAGTGCCGGTAATGAGCGCGTCGCCTAGTACGGCTACCGTGGCAGCCACGTACAACTTGCAGACGTGCGGGGCTGGCAATGCGATCGTGGCCGCCGCCAGTCAGGCGATCGCGCAAACGCAACAGATGCAGCAGGGACGTCGAACGGCCAGCTTGAAAGCATCGTACGAAGCTATCGGTGGTGTTGGATCGCACGAGCTACTGCTCAACAGTGAGCTTGCCGGTGCGACGCACAATGCACTGCAGGCGGTCGAACGGGAGTCGACCGCATTTTCGAACCAGCGTCGGCAGAAGAAGAAAGCTGTTGGTACGTCCCTTGGATGTGGTAACATGCGCACAAATCCTACTATGTTGGTCAATGCTTCATCCATAGCTTCTATTTTGTCCTCACCCTCGCCGAACGTACAATCCATTTCTAGCACGAATGCAATGGCGCTATCGTCTGTAGTAAATTCGCAACCCGTGCAGCAACAGCCGAACCCGCAGCAGCAACAACCCTCCCAACAACAACCATTTATTCCACAGCATTCACTCAATCATCAGCTGCCGGTCCAATCGCAGCAGCTGCTCATCCACGCTAACACACCCGTGACACTGCAGCCGGTAATGCAACAAATTTCGCTGTCGCAAAATCAAACACCAACCGGTGTGAAGCAGCAAGTGCTGTCGGGTCAAGGGCAGCATCAAATCATTAATCAACAGCACAAACCGGTTGCACAGCTCGTGTCGGCACAGCACCGGCTGCCAGGTCGGCAGCTGCCGCAGCAATTGCAACAGTCAATCCAGGCGCAGCATCTGCAACAACAGCAGCAGTTGCAGCGACCTCAGCTACTGCAGCAACAGCCACCGCTTCATACCGTTCCTCACCAACAGCTGTTACAAGCGCAATCCCAACAGAAGCAACAGCAACACCAGCAGCAGCAACAGCAAATACAACAATCACTCAAGTCAGTACAGCACACTACGTTCCAACATCAAGCCCAACCGCAACAACAGTCGCATCTGGTGCAGCAGCAGGTAGTGCAACACATACAGCAACTGCCGGTGCAACAGCAGCACCAGCTGCTTGATCATCAGCACAAAGACATACAACTGCAGCAAACGATGCAGCAGCAACAGCAGCTGTCCCAGCAGCAGCCGGCCCAGCAAGTGTTGCAACAACAGCCACAGCAGGTGCTGCAACAGCAACGGCAGTTGCTGTTACAACAGCAGCAGCCACCGTTGCAGGTTGCCCAACAGCAACTGCTGCAGCAGCAACAACAGCTGCAGTTACAAAACAAGCAGCAGCAGCAGCAGCTGTTGCAACAGCATGCTGGGCAGCAAACTGTGCAAGTCCTTCCACAATCGCTCCATCCACAACAGCAGCAGCTACAGCAGCAACAGTCATTCTTGACGGCCGTCACCCAACCGACGACCAGTGCGACGGTGGTGAATGTGCCGTCGTTCATGAACACGCTGATACCGAGCAATCCGAGCACGAGCACCAGCAACATAAGCACCAACAGTGCCACGAGCACGACCGAGCCGGCCGTTACCCTCGACCAGACGGCGGAAGGCGAATGGTTCGATCCGAACGAACCACGGTACTGTCTCTGCAACCAGGTGTCTTACGGTGACATGGTGGCGTGCGATAATGAGGACGTAAGTAGCTTCGTTTCTTCTGTGTGGGATATTTTTAAAACGACACCAAACCGTTTTAACACCCGTTTGCCCGTTCTCGCTTCTCTTCCAGTGTCCGTTCGAGTGGTTCCATTATCCGTGCGTCAATATTAGCTCGTCCCCGAAAGGGAAATGGTACTGTCCGCAGTGCAGCAGCTCCATGAAGCGGCGTGCATCGAGAAAAAATTAATCGTGTATCGTGGATGCGAACGTGCGTGCCCCCAGAAGGCAACAGCGCGCACTTGGCATAGACAAATTTACATTCAATTGCATCATAGTTAATGTAGCTAACTGTTAAGCCAAAAAGTGCGTGCATGCATGCGTTGTGTGTGTATGTGTGTGTGTGTGTCTGCTGCATTAAGTGTGCGCTTGGACTGTTGATGTTGGACTGTTTTATCCCCTTTTTAAATAAGTTTTTTTTACCTCTAAACTTGACCCGTGATATGTAATGCAAACATTTTAATTTCTTTTTTTGATTATAGAGTTCAGATGCGTTAACGAACGTTGTGAAATGCATTCACGGTGACTATTCTCTTTAGTTGCAGGCAATATATTGGGTTCGGCAAGAAGGTGCTGCTTTTAATGTAAATCAACGCAAATATGGCTCGAAATATGTTTTCGGGGACAAACATACGACAAATGAAGGGTATGGATGATTTAGAAAATGCGTTTTTTTTTCCTTTTTTTTTGGTTTGATTGGTAACATTTCATCTCGTCGAATGAGCGAGTAGTTGTAACAAACGTATCTCAATATATTTGTGAACTTCGATTGAAAACAGTGAGTATTGTAATTTATTACACACATCTCTGCGTCCATTTGTATGTGGACTGAAATAATGAGTGCGTGTGTGTGTGTAGTCCTCACTAAGTGATGGCTCACGTCTCACATACGACTGCATACGAGGATGGTCCAGTCACTACGGACTTCTAGCAAAGATTGAACGTAACTCCTGGACGCTTATTTTTATATCCTAACTAAATCTATTATTTTAAACTTTAAACTAGTGGGAAATGGATGGGACAAGGAAAGAGAAATTTTAAACAAAAAATCAATCTATGTGGGTTTAACTGAGTGTATGTGTGTGTATGTGTCTGTGAGTATATCGAATTATTGTACAGCTATGAACGGAAAATGTATCTGCTTGTGAATAGAATTATATATTATACGTAGAAAAATATATACACTTATATAGTAGTAATGAAATATAAACACATAAGTAGTACATGATTTTTAAGATATTTTACGTCAGTACAGGCAAGTTTAATTACCTCGCTAAGCTGCTTACTGCAATGGATTGCCGTATATTGTATAGAAATCCAACAGGATACATTTATGTAATGACTCAAATAAAAAAAACGAAACACGGGGAAGGGATAAATAAATTATAGCAGAAACGTGGAAATAATATATAAAAAGTGTAAAGCGATTATTTTAAACACGTACCATACGTATGTTTCGATACTCTTCCGTAAGTATTACAGCAAAAAAATGGCCTAAATGTTCCTCCCACTAGAGCGCTTGTCGGTTCGGCCAAAGAAAACGATGAAACCCCTCCTTAGCTAGTGAAAAGTGCATTTTATGAGAAGCAGAATAACAGTACGTGTAATGCAAGGCCAATTGCAGGCACCCTCGACTAAGTGTTGCTAGTAGACGTTAAACACACACAGTAAAGTCAACAATAAAGATGAAGAAAAATCTCCATAGGAAGCAGCAAAGTGTTGTAAATAAAAAGTAAAGCTAGCTTACTCGTGTTTAGTTAACGGGCATTGCTACATAATGGATTGTAACTGTAAACTGATCGATAAACAAACAATAAATGTAGTTATTACAAAATGCATTGACGCGTGTATTGATATTCACCCAGCGTAATATCCTGAAAACAGGTTACCTATTCTTGGTTCGCCCTTTTCTTAGCACGTTTATGAGACAAGGACAAGGGCAGAAAGTTGGTCCAAGGCTGCTGTACTCACCGATGGTTGCAACCAATTTCCGGCAGGATCGACTCTTTTTCATCCAGCTACTTCTTCTTCTTCATCCTACGGAGCACGTCTTGTAGACAGGGCCTGGCGTCCAATTAGTTTCCAGGAAACTCGGTCCATGGCTGCACTCCTTCACCCCCGGCTGCATCCGATATCCCTCAGGTTTGACTCCACTTGATCCAGCCAACGAGCTCGCTGTGCTCCTCTGCGCCTCGTGCCGAACGGGTCACTGACGAGCACCTTCCGGACAGGGCATGAGTCCGGCATCCTTATCACGTGCCCCAACCAGCGTATCCTTCCGGCTTTGACGACCGTCAGGATGTCTGCATCGTCAAACAGCTCAGCTAGCTCGTGGTTCATTCTCCTTCTCCACACGCCCTGCTCGCACACACCGCCAAAGATAGTCCGCAGCACCCGCCGTTCGAAAATGGCGAGTGCATTGGCGTCCTCCGCCAGCATAGTCCAGGACTCGTGCCCGTAGAGGACTACCGGCCGTATCAGTGTGCGATATATGGCGCATTTCGTGCGTTGTTGGAGTCTTCTGGATCTCAGGAGTTTGTGGAGGCCGTAGGAGGCCCGGATTTCGCTGCTTACGTTGTTGTCCGAAGTTACGATCGTGCCAAGGTAGCAAAACTCCTCTACTACCTCGAGATCGTCGGCGTCAACTAACACTCTGCTTCCGAGTCGTGCTCTATCACGGTCAGAGCCTCCGGCAAGCAGATGTTTTGTCTTCGTCGCATTGATCCTCAATCCAATCCTATCGGCCTCGCGTTTCAGTCGGGTGTACGCTTCGCACACCGCCGTAGATGTTCGCCCGATGATGTCGATGTCATCCGCGAAGCCAAGAAATTGGAGAGACCGGGTGAAAATCGTGCCTCGGATGTCGAAGCCCGCGCTTCGCATGACACCTTCCAGAGCGATGTTCATCCAGCTAACGAGCTCTTTTTCTCTGCTCCTCTAAGTCTTATGCCAAAATGTTTTGCTAATGAACCTTCCCGATAGGGCATAAGTCATACGTGGCGTCATCCGTCAGTATTGTTCAGTACTTTCCTTTTTTCTGGATCGAAGGAGTTCATGGAGCAACGTATCAGGTATGATGCACCACAGGATCTTAATGCTTGTAACAAGTTACAATCGTGCTTAGAAGAACTTCTCTACAAATTCGAGATCGTCGCTATCAACTCTGCTTTCGAGTTGAGCTTTGTCAGGTTTCGAGCCTCCTAAAAGCTTAAAAATTTGGGGCGATCAGGTGGTTATCGTACTACGGATGTCCCCGTTGCTGCAGGAAAGCCGTGGTGGGAAAAAGTGGTGGTGCGGGAAAGCCGTATTTCTTCATGGCGTTCCATACTTCGATCCAATCTCTGGTCTCATAGTGTCTTGAAAATAAATGCGAGACACCAGTCTCTGTTTCCTCCAACAAAATTCAGTTTTCAACGAAATCTGCATCAAGAAGGCTTAAGACTGTCGGAAGAGTATTTGGGATAGAATAGTATAGGCATCATTCATGACTATGATGGGTTGAGATACGACCAAACCATTATTATAACCTATGTGGCGGACGCAACACATCGTCATCAACACCTCATCTATGCTTGACTGGTAAGGTTTCTCATTGTACTTACACACACACATACACACAAACAAGACATTACTAAAACAACGTATTGCTTTAATTAAATTGTGGTAAGTTTTGTGTATTTCCTCTTTATTATCGGTCTATTTAAGATCCTGTGTATACAACTACGGCTAACGTTTTATGGCATTTTTTTGATTCGGTTTTGTTTTTATCCAATCCAATCATTATTACTAATAACTTGACTTGGATCAATCGAACATGTCCACAACTTCACAGATAAAACAATGATTTTTTTTTCTTATCGAACAATAATTCTCAACACTTCCGCATCCGTTTAAAATCGATACGAAGAGGAAATACGGGGATTACGGTTTAGGAATGCATAAGTCCGAACGATTTTTTTCGGAGGGGGAAAATAGCACTTACACTAAGGTGTCATTATAAAAACGGGAGAAAGTGGAACTCCAAACGACGCTACATTGTGAGGATTGTGTCAATTTTTAATAAATAAGGAATAAATTAAATAAATTATTGGCTTCTGGGGGCCCTTCGTTACACCCTCTAATGATTGCTATTTAATAGCAAGCCGAGTTTGTTCTAGTTTAAAATTAAAATCTCTACCACCGTTTTATGGTTTTCTGTCAACAGTAGGTTTTAAGGGTGTTTGTTGCAAAGAGTTTTAAACAGTAATACATTACTACACTACAATAAAATGTTTTCTTCTTTTATCGTGAGGGAGAGTTCTAGTTTAAAATTAAAATCTCTACCACCGTTTTATGGTTTTCTGTCAACAGTAGGTTTTAAGGGTGTTTGTTGCAAAGAGTTTTAAACAGTAATACATTACTACACTACAATAAAAAAACTTATTTAAAAAGGGGATAAAACAGTCCAACATCAACAGTCCAAGCGCACACTTAATGCAGCAGACACACACACACACATACACACACAACGCATGCATGCACGCACTTTTTGGCTTAACAGTTAGCTACATTAACTATGATGCAATTGAATGTAAATTTGTCTATGCCAAGTGCGCGCTGTTGCCTTCTGGGGGCACGCACGTTCGCATCCACGATACACGATTAATTTTTTCTCGATGCACGCCGCTTCATGGAGCTGCTGCACTGCGGACAGTACCATTTCCCTTTCGGGGACGAGCTAATATTGACGCACGGATAATGGAACCACTCGAACGGACACTGGAAGAGAAGCGAGAACGGGCAAACGGGTGTTAAAACGGTTTGGTGTCGTTTTAAAAATATCCCACACAGAAGAAACGAAGCTACTTACGTCCTCATTATCGCACGCCACCATGTCACCGTAAGACACCTGGTTGCAGAGACAGTACCGTGGTTCGTTCGGATCGAACCATTCGCCTTCCGCCGTCTGGTCGAGGGTAACGGCCGGCTCGGTCGTGCTCGTGGCACTGTTGGTGCTTATGTTGCTGGTGCTCGTGCTCGGATTGCTCGGTATCAGCGTGTTCATGAACGACGGCACATTCACCACCGTCGCACTGGTCGTCGGTTGGGTGACGGCCGTCAAGAATGACTGTTGCTGCTGTAGCTGCTGCTGTTGTGGATGGAGCGATTGTGGAAGGACTTGCACAGTTTGCTGCCCAGCATGCTGTTGCAACAGCTGCTGCTGCTGCTGCTTGTTTTGTAACTGCAGCTGTTGTTGCTGCTGCAGCAGTTGCTGTTGGGCAACCTGCAACGGTGGCTGCTGCTGTTGTAACAGCAACTGCCGTTGCTGTTGCAGCACCTGCTGTGGCTGTTGTTGCAACACTTGCTGGGCCGGCTGCTGCTGGGACAGCTGCTGTTGCTGCTGCATCGTTTGCTGCAGTTGTATGTCTTTGTGCTGATGATCAAGCAGCTGGTGCTGCTGTTGCACCGGCAGTTGCTGTATGTGTTGCACTACCTGCTGCTGCACCAGATGCGACTGTTGTTGCGGTTGGGCTTGATGTTGGAACGTAGTGTGCTGTACTGACTTGAGTGATTGTTGTATTTGCTGTTGCTGCTGCTGGTGTTGCTGTTGCTTCTGTTGGGATTGCGCTTGTAACAGCTGTTGGTGAGGAACGGTATGAAGCGGTGGCTGTTGCTGCAGTAGCTGAGGTCGCTGCAACTGCTGCTGTTGTTGCAGATGCTGCGCCTGGATTGACTGTTGCAATTGCTGCGGCAGCTGCCGACCTGGCAGCCGGTGCTGTGCCGACACGAGCTGTGCAACCGGTTTGTGCTGTTGATTAATGATTTGATGCTGCCCTTGACCCGACAGCACTTGCTGCTTCACACCGGTTGGTGTTTGATTTTGCGACAGCGAAATTTGTTGCATTACCGGCTGCAGTGTCACGGGTGTGTTAGCGTGGATGAGCAGCTGCTGCGATTGGACCGGCAGCTGATGATTGAGTGAATGCTGTGGAATAAATGGTTGTTGTTGGGAGGGTTGTTGCTGCTGCGGGTTCGGCTGTTGCTGCACGGGTTGCGAATTTACTACAGACGATAGCGCCATTGCATTCGTGCTAGAAATGGATTGTACGTTCGGCGAGGGTGAGGACAAAATAGAAGCTATGGATGAAGCATTGACCAACATAGTAGGATTTGTGCGCATGTTACCACATCCAAGGGACGTACCAACAGCTTTCTTCTTCTGCCGACGCTGGTTCGAAAATGCGGTCGACTCCCGTTCGACCGCCTGCAGTGCATTGTGCGTCGCACCGGCAAGCTCACTGTTGAGCAGTAGCTCGTGCGATCCAACACCACCGATAGCTTCGTACGATGCTTTCAAGCTGGCCGTTCGACGTCCCTGCTGCATCTGTTGCGTTTGCGCGATCGCCTGACTGGCGGCGGCCACGATCGCATTGCCAGCCCCGCACGTCTGCAAGTTGTACGTGGCTGCCACGGTAGCCGTACTAGGCGACGCGCTCATTACCGGCACTGCCTGCGGGCAGGCGACGGTATTGATGGTGCCCGCAGCTGTGCCAATAGTGCCCACGTTAGCCACACCAGTAACGACGTTGCCAGCCACCGGCCCACCAGGGGTGATGGTTGCCGGTGTGTTGGGCCGCATGATGCTGTTGTTGAGCGGCTTCGACGAACCGGCGAGCGAACGTTTCTCCATTGACGACAGCGGCACACCGGTGTGGAATTTAAAATGACAATACTTCACCATTGCCGAAAGGCCTCATAACTATAACGCACTAGCGGTAGAGAGAAGCGAACAACGATTCTCACGCTCTTACCTTGGATCTGCGTCGATCAGACCCCACGCACCGACCGGCAGCTGGGCCGTACCGAGCAACAACCGTCGGCAATCCTCGACCAGCAAGCGCGCATGTTCGGCACCCTCCAGGGCGTCCGTCTCATCGGTGGCGGCTGTCTGGCTGCCACCGAGCGCCGACACCGACTCGGGCGAAACGTTGTTGCCAAGCATCATATCGATCGTTGCCTGGCGGTACGTGTCCTTAAACCGGGCCAGATAATAGCTTGATTGGGATGGTAAGAATAAAAGAGAGCGGAAGCAAGCTTTATTAGAACGAATTGCTGAAAAGGTGTTTAATTATGGTATATCACACATATTTATTTAAGTTATTTCGATTAATAAGAAAAGGTAAAACTTTTTTCATGGGGTTAAATCCAAGTGACACGTTAAAAAGAATCAGGAAACATGCTACAATTACCATTCATAGCAAAAAACAAGATAATGTTTTACTGTTCGGGCCTTTCCACTCTTAGTAGAAGTAAGAAATTGCTCCGAACAACGAATAACAACTTTAGCAAAATACATTTTAAGCTTCATGACGATATGGAAGAAATTTGCCAGCGGAACAACACTCAATTCGATCGTAGGCAACCTGTTACGATGAAATATTCTCGTTTACAGAGAAATTAAGCAACGATAGTTAACATCTTTAAACGTCGTTTTAACAAACATTTTAAACCTACATTTCCTTAGTTAGTTACGCTAGTTCGTTTAATAAAATGGTTGAAAAACAAACAAAAACAAAATAGAGATTGGGACGCGCACCTGGCACTGTAGACGACGTGCTCAAGCAGCACCTGTTCGGACGACAACTGGCCATAGTTGTAGTACGTCAACGGTACCGGGCCGGATGGTTTGAGCGCTGTGGCGGCAATGCCGACGATCGCATCGCAAGCGTCGTCCTCCCGGATGCAGTCGTTCTCGCTCAACTGACCCTGCAGCAAATCTATGCAACTCTGCCGGAACGTATCGGCGAAATGTTGAATGTAGTAGCTGCCGGGCGCCCGCACCGATCGAACCATCGAACAAAACGTCCGCAAAGAGAAAAAGGGGGAAAAAAGCGGAGGAACAGCCCGACACAGTTCCCACACACCAAAAACGAGTAGATGAACAACCGTGTTTGTCCGTACAAAAAAAGAAAAAAAGAGCCGCGCCGTAAAGGAGATTAAAAAACAGAAACAAAGCAAAAACACAGGTTTTTTAGTATTTTTTGTGAGAGTTTTGAAAATGATTTTCAGGCTCTCGCCGTGGCCGGGGCCTACGACACTCATAACACTGTGCTCTATATTGTTTTCCTACACTTCAATGCACATTACAGTATGCTACAAGATATATACGTACATTCTATTAATACATGATTATTAATTTTTAGAGGGTTTTTCGTATGCAACACATTTAAAATAAGATAAATAATCTTGTAAAATTCATTAAGATTATTTAACGTCGAAACATTTACGAAAATATTAAAAACTGAGAAAATAAAATGGAGCAGAATGAGAAGTGTCGCATATTGTGTCGTACTCTGTAACTGTGAATGATTGTTTACATTTTGATTTGTCAAAAAAATTTAAACTATTTTTCAACTTTTTCAGCACTCAAACTAGAGATGTGCACAATGAGTAAGAGTGAGTGAGTGAGTTTAATCTTGCAAAGGAGTTTATAGTTCCAACTCAGCATAAAAATTTTTTATGACTCTCAATCTTTGCGCTGACTAGTGACTCCTTTTGGCTTCAAACTCACTCCTTTTGGGATCAAACTCACTCCTTTTGATTTTAAACTCACTTCTTTTGGCTTCAAACTCACTCCTTATGGCTTCAAAATCACTCTTACCCGCTGCGCCGACTAGTGGCTTACTCCTTTTGGCTTCAAACTCACTCTCACTCGATGCGGGAACTATTGACCAAGACTTCCTCACTCTTATTGAGTGAGTTTGAAGCCAAAATTAGTTGGTCACTAGTTTGAAGCGAATGAGAGTGAGTTTGATGCCAAAAAGAGTGAGGCACTAGTCTACGCAGCCAGTGAGAGTGAGTTTGAAGGCAAAAGGAGTGAGTCTCTAGTCGTGGCAGAGGATGAGAGTGAGTTTGAATCCAAAAGGAGTGAGGCACTAGTCGGCGCAGCGAGTGAGAGTGAGTTTGATGCCAAAGTGAGTTTGAAGTCAGAAGGAGTGAGTTTGAAGTCAGAAGGAGTGAGTTTGAACTCAAAGGAGTGAGTTTGAAGCCAAAAGGAGTGAGTTTGAACTCAAAGGAGTGAGTTTGAAGCCAAAAGGAGTGAGTTTGATGCCAAAAGGAGTTACTAGTCGGCGCAGAGAGTGTGAGTGATTTGAAACGTAGAAAGTAATTTAAGAATAAGTTTAGAGTAATTTTTTTTCATGAATCTTTTAAGAGTGAGTCAAAGATTCAAATCCTTGTAACCACTCACTCACTCTGATTCAACTCTGCGAAAAGAGTGATTATTCTCATCTCTAACTCAAACCCTGAAAAAGTGAGTGCTGAGAAAGTTTTTCAGCTGTCGTGGCCGGCAGGCTAATGATTCAAAGCGTAGAAAGGGCATGTTTCTGTGTTTGGAGTGCGCACTAGTGATGGGCCGCTCCGGAGCCTCTCCGCTCCGATGGTTCCGGAGCGCGCTCCGGCTTCATGCTGGAGCCGGCTCCGCTCCAACCGCTCCGGAACGAGCTCCACTCCGGAGCGAACGGAGCGAGCTCCACTCCGGAACAAACGGAGTGCGGCGGCTCCGGAGCTGTAACTCCACTCCGTTCGCTCCGGTTGGAGCGGCGTTCGCTAGAGAGCGAACATCAGTTGCACACAGTTGCTTTCGCTGTAGGTAATTCTGCGGGTGCTCGCGGTTCGATCGCTGTTTGCTCCGGAGCGTTGGAGCGTAGTTTCCATCATTCCGGCAAAACAACTGCTTGGAAGTGAGTATGTAAATGAACTAAAAAGAACAACGAACACATTTTTTCATTTTTTTTCGCTCCGGAGCGGCCGGAGCGGTTGGAGCGGAGCTCGCTCCGGAGCGGATGGAGTGGAGCTCGCTCTGGAGCGGTCGCAGCGGAGCCGGCTCCGGAGCGGTCGGAGCGGAACCGGCTCCGGATCGGTCGAAGCGGTCGGAGCGGAGCCAGCTCCGGAGCGGTCGGAGCGGACCCGGCTCCGGAGTTCGCTACACACATGTCTGGAGCGGGTCGGAGCCGGCTCCGGTTGCGGAGCGGATTTTCCCATCACTAGCGCGCACACACATGCTCTGTGTCCCGTTGAAAATGGTGTAGTTTTTATGCGTACAAATGTAACCACTTACCGATTGGCTGAGTTCATGCCATCCTTCATGATGCCGGAAATCTTACGCTCACCCGTACGCGTGTAATCACCCTGCGATGTGAACACAAGTCGTTATGAATTTTCGCACTTCCTACATACCTCTGTTTGCGTTGCAAGTTCTAACCTTGAGTGCATTTGTTCCTGCGTACTGGCGACTGATGACATCACCGTTGTTCGCCCAAAGCACCATGAACGGTGCCTTAAGGGCGTCCGGCAGCTGCGAGTATGGCATCGCAAGGCCGAGCTTCACCAGCTGCGATTCAAGCACGGCTTTGCCGATGGCCGTCTGCACCACGTTCGTCCGATCGAGACAGTCCATGCAGTTCACCCGGAACACACCCTTCTGGTTGCAGATCGGTCCGTTGTTATCGCGCCAGTGAAAACCCATAGCGCCCGCTTCCGGTGCGAGTGATTCAATCAGCGAGGACACATTTTCGAACCGCATTCCACGACTATAATATTCCGAAGGGATGTTTTCCCACAACTCGGTCTCCTCCAGCGATGGATTCTCGGTATCGATTGCACGCTGCATATCCTCAATAACCACCTCGTACGGGATGTTCGCCGCCCGCAGGAAACATTCCGCCTTCTTAATCTGCAGCCCGCGCACAAAGATGTCCACCGAGGTGGCATTATAGTTCCACATGGAGGCATCTACGAAAGGTTGGGGAAGATCGGTTGCAAGTTTGATGAAAACAAAAACAGTAAACAGCGGCTAGAACTAACCGAATCGATCTTGCAGTTCAGCGACGGCATTTTTCTTCGGTTGATCGTCGTAAGCGATACGCCACAGCTGGGCACCATCGTATTTGACCGGTTGAGATGTTGCGGTAGCTTCGATCCGGGTGGTTGGCTGATCAGCTGGCTCCTTCACGCTGACAGCCTTCGGAAGTGTGTGTCCGGTGTAGCATTGTAGCAGCACCAAAATCCAAAAGCCAACCGCTATTCGGTTGGAAAATATTTGGTTCATATTGATTTAACTCTTAACTGTCTAAATACACTACACCACCGATAAATTCTTCCGGAACATACACACTCACGCACAGTCGCTCCAACGGTTTTGTTTTTGTGCAAAACAAATATGACACTCAATTCAAACGCGAGAGGTCGTTTGTTGCCGGTTACGTTGTGATGTCTCACCCGGGAAGGCTTCGACCTCAAACTGTCTGGCTCCGGTGACCGCGTACTGGCCTTATAAGGTGCGATCCCTCCCATCTGAAACGCAGGACAGGGTAAGGGTAGCCGGACGTTAGGGCAGGGATGAGTATGAGCGAGTTTTATAGTGGAAGAAAACATCATTAAATAAAAAAAAAGCAACAACACAAGCGCAAGCATGTAAAAGACGAGTCATGCTGGTTCTGGTTGGATCATATGGAGTGTTTGTGTATGTATGTGCTCTTGTGTGTGGGCTCACTACTTTCTTTTACCCGCTTCCCTTCCCGCTAGAGCGCGCGAAGGAGGGGGCGGTAAGAGTCCCGTTGGCTTTCGGGTTTGTTCTGCGTCGTGCGTTCTTTGCACACGCGCACACAGTAAGATGGCAACCGCCTGAATCTAGGCCAAGCCGGATGCCCCGCAAGAACGACAACGACGAAGGCGACGCAAACGCACTTGCAGTAACAGGGACTAGGGCCAAAGTAGGCATCGATCAGACAGGAGGTGGTGTGTGTGCGTGTGTGTACTTATGAATTCCAATCATGCTTAAAGCACCGTCAGGCAAAGGTGAATCGACCACCCTGTCTGCTCGTCCGCCTGGGACCTGTATTGGTTGGATAAGTGACGGGCTTGGAGAAAGGCTTGGAAACAGAATCGGCTGGCATTTGATTTGATTCTGGTAACATCGATTGTGGCGAAGAAAAAAGCAATTGTTTGAAGCGGTAACAAACCGATGTTTTGTTTGTTACAAACTGTTGAACCAAGTGAATAAACTTCAAGATATTCTTCTGCACCATAGATGAATGCAAATCAAATTTGAAATATTGGAAGATGGCTGTAGGTATGGAAATGGTATTTTTCCATGTCGTAAAAATCATTCTACGCAGTCTACGACTTATTGTTGTTATCTCATGTGGAATACGGTCTTGTTGACCTGAAAACCTGCGAAACAAATTTTACATAGCTAACTCATACCCTTTGATGATGTTCATGTTTGTTGTTTAAAAATCATTGCCTGCTTTCAGGCGTATACATACAAGACTCTATAAAGGAGGGTTAATTAAATAGAATTCCTCCAGTAGTTTTGACCGTCGGTTTGTCGAATTCAATCCCTGAGTTGTCGTTCTAGTTAAGAGTAAAATAAAATCAAGGAAGCCAGAAATGGCTGGACAAGACCATCCAAGGTTGTAGTATAAAAAAAAGAAGATATAATTCTCTCGAACAAATTCTCTAGAACAATTTGAATAGAATGGTCTCAAGATCCATACGAGATATTATTTCAAACGTTTTCCTTTCTATCGAATTGTTTTTTTTTCAGGTACCAAACGTTGGATGTCATGTTAATCATAATGCTACACCCGATTGTAGCCCCCGGTCCCAAACAATGAACTTAATGTCTAAAACACCCAGCGAAAATCTATCTGCCAGCTCAACCATTGTCAACAGAACACCCACACCACCATGCACGCCCCGACAGCGACGACACCTCCACGATCAACCGACCGCTATCAAACCCGTCGAGGAAACGCGGCAAAAGACCGTATCACCTGCCGACCAATGCGGGCGTAATCGAGGCCTAAAGCAAACAGCAAACGGTAGCACCAGTGCCCCGGTACAACGACGGCAGATGTGTGATAGGTCGACACAACCGTCACCCGCACCGGATGATGAAGGGCCGGACCAGTACGCGAGCTGGTCGAAGGAACGGTTGCTGGAAGGTAAGATTACCGAGTTGCAGGAACGGCTGAAAGATACGGAGGAACGGTACCACAGCCTAAAGCTGCAGTACGACACACTGTCCCAGGTGCATCGAACGTTGCGCGAAAATTACGGTGCCATGCAGGAGGAGAGTGAAAAGCTGCAGTTTGATATACAGCATCTGACCAAGTGTGCCGACGTGTTAAGGTAGGTTTGTTGGTGATCGTTGGAAGAGCTTGGTTTGAAGTCGTTTTTTTTTTCTCCGCCGGTGCGCCCCCAGGTCCGAATTGCAATCCGCCCGCTGTGATCGTGATTCTGCCATCGAGTTGCAGAAAATTCTCCAATCCGAGCTGGACGAATCGCGCAAGGAAAAGAAAAAGCTGCAGGACAGTAGCGAAAAGGATTCGAAAACCATACAGGACCTGCAGCGCCAGTGCCGGGAGATGGAGCGCATACTGATGCGCAAAAATCCGGACTCCATCTCAGCCTTAATCGGTACGGGCAAGCCCTGGTTTGGGCGTTTGCTTCCATGCATTGCCAAACCGTAACTCCACTCTAAAACTCTCGTTTTCCGTTTCTACAGTCGCTAGCAAATCACCAACGGGGAAACCCGAGTCGGACGGTTCCACCTCAACCACCTGCCGGCTGCTGGAGCAGCGGATCGCCCAGCTCGAGGCGGACGCGAAAAAGCAGGACGCCAAGGCGCAAGGTATATTGGCCGACGTGCAGGCCCGCTTTAACTCGGTGCAGGCAAAGTACGAAACGCATATAGCCGATCTTGAGATGCAGGTGCTTAGCCTGCAGGAGATCAATTCGAAGCTGAACGAAAAGATCATCCGCCAGATGGAGGAGCTTGCGAGCATTAGCAGCCACGCGGCTGCCGGTGCCGTTAAAGGCACCGGTACCGCTTGCTTCACGCAAACCGACACACCGGTCGACGAGGCACCGGACGGCCGGGGCCGCAAACGGGAACAGCCAGCCAGTGTTAAAGTGCGCTCTATTTTAGTGCAGACCGATGTGACGGGGACGGCGGTGGAAACGGTCCCCACCACCATCACCACCACCACCCGGCAGCCGAACGCGAAACGGGCCCAGGCACAGAGCAAGGAGGATGCGCACCTGTTGGCCACCATCCGCGGTATGCGCGTGGATCTGGCGATCAAGGAGAAAGCGGTACAGCGGTTAACGCGCGAAGTCGACGAGTGTAAGAAAACGATCAAAAAGCTACAGAAAAAGAAGGACCCGGTACCGGGCGGTGCCGGTGCTGGGCGTGGTGACAGTGGTCGGTCACCGGTAAAGGTACGCAACAAGGGTACGGATAGCTGTGGCGCGGACAATGGTCCGGAAACGGGTGCCCTACGGGATGCCCAATCGAAAGTGAAAATCCTCGAGCTAGACTACAAAGCGCTGCAGGACAAACGGTTGCAAGATGTAAGAGCCTGCCCCGGTTAGCAGCAGATGAGTTGTTTCAATCTGCTATTTATGTGTTTGTTTGTTTGTTTGTTTTAGCTCAAAACACTACAAGCGGCCCACGAAAAGGAGCTAGCCTCCTGCCACGAATCGATACGCTTTTTGCAGCAACGGCTAGCCGAAAGTGAGGAAGAATTGCTCCAGCGTAAAGATAAGCAGCGGCCCAACCATAGCAACGATTATTACGGTCTGAAGGCAAAGGTATAGCTGCGTGTGTTGGTGTATGTGTGTGTGTGTGTGTGGCGTGATTTTAAATACGCTCCGCAAAACGTCCGCTCATTTTGCAACCCCCTGCAATTACAAACACAAAAAAAAGATCACCCAAAATCCATCCTTCAGCTCGGCCTGTTAGGATCGTCCATAAGTTTCGTGATGGAAAAATATGAATCTTAAGTGTTAAGTACACGTTCCCTCCCTCTCTCTCTTCTTCCGAGTGTAACCCTCCTCCCTTCTCGTACATGCGTTACGGAACAAATGGACGATCCCTTTACGTACACCCGCCGTTGTGTGCTTTCGCTTGTGCCGTCTACCGAAACGTACAGAAAACATTATTTATATAACATCTATCTTTTCTCTCTCTTTTTTCTCTCTTTCTCTCTCTCTCTTTTTCTCTGTTGTTTTTTTATGTAATATCTATGTTTTGTTTTTGTATCATCATATCTCTCTTGCTTCTTGTTCTTGTTACCGTTTTTCGCTTTAATCTTCTGTTTGGACAACTCGTATCTCTTTGCACACGACGCACCTAGCGAAAGCGCACACTGAAACGGGTCTTTACGCCACGGCATGGAAAAACGGTGGCTCGGAAATGTTGGCCAATGGCCGGGTGTAATCCGTCCTCGTGTAAAGCGTTGGTTCAGCATTTGATGATGCATGAATTTCTTTGTACCAAAACAAGTCTGTTGCAGAGTAATGGTGACAATAAGACAAAATTGTAATTAGCAAAACACAGGCAAACACAAAAGTATGAAAATGTGTTGTTGCAAAAAAATGTTGAAGCATCGCGAACCGTTCAGACGTCGCAATACTCACCGTATTTTAGCGATGGTAAATAGTAGTATTAGATAGTTGGATAGCGCAAGAATGCATCGTTAAAATACGGTTTCGTGAGTTTCGATTTTTAGCGAATAAGAAACAAACTGCGCACTTCTTTTGCCGGTGTTTTACGTTGCGTTCGTATTTTGATTTGTTGTTTGTCTTACCGTACGTCGTCAGCATCCTTGGCCAACCGATCAGAGCAGCAGAAGCGTAATGAGAGGTTTCCGTATGCTAATTATACTTTTTTTCCCTGTATCTCTCTCTCTCTTTCTTTCTTTTTTCCTGCCACCCGGCGCTGGAAATGTGTGCTGCAATATGTGCAACGATGGAATATCTTCGATTTGTTTGTTTGTATTCCTTCTCCTTCCATTCCTCTAGGTCGCATACTTAGAACGGCGCCATACCGAGCGTGAGCAACGTCTTCTCATGTTGGTAGAAGCGTTAAGCAAATAATTACTAGCTCACTGCTCGTACGTGGATGTGCGGTCAATTTGGATGGATTTCATAATTAGGTTTTATCACTGCGGAAACCTCCATGATGGATCCGTTTTCCTAGTCACGATATGTGCCAGGCCAAGACTTCTGTTAAATAGGTGTGTTTCTAGGCGTGTGTACGTGTGTGTATGACTGCGTGTTTAAGGTTTTGCGTCCAAAACCGACGCCCCCTACTCCCCCCCCC
>KZ063130.1:0-36280 GCA_002091835.1 Anopheles maculatus
ATGTGAGGCATTCCTTCTGGATACGATTTGGAGAAAGTGTTGAAGCCAAACACACTTGAAGCCGTCGGAGAAAAAGCAGGAAGCTGTGAGGTAAGTGGAATGCATTTTGTTACATTTTGCATCAATCATTTGTGCATCAACGATGAGCATGATAAAAAATTTAATGAAAGTCGTTAATGAACGGAGATCTGCAGACGATCGCATGAGTAATGATAATTCAAAAAAGGCAATTAAAAGTTTAACAACTTCTTTCGCTATGATGTACAGTACACTCGAGACTGTTATGCTATAACAATTAAACTATATCTTCAGTTAAATACGATCGAAAGTAATTAATTAGATATTCTGGGCTTCAGAGTGGTCTAACCAACGTCATCACTCCTCTTTTATGTAGGCTGGGTTGTCTGGTACCCTTTTCAAGGCATGCCCTGACGAGTCCTCGATGGTCTTGTTGATCATCTTCCTTGCAAGGAAGATAATAGAAACATCTCATCTTGAGGACCTTACAGGCCTTACGAAATAAGAATCTTTTGATTGCAAGCTGAATGAATCAAAAATATAACCACCTTTACATACATTCCAGGTAATAAGATAATCTCTCATAAAACTTTAAGTTAAAATAAAAAAAAAATATGCTGTATTATTTAATTTTCAAAACCATCATTTGATTACAAGATAGACCGACTGTGCGAGCGCTTAAATTCAACCTGTCAAGATTGTGGAAATGATACGTAGTACAACCCCCCCATTCACTCTTAAGATGCCTAGTAGTTCTTGCGAGACGTGAAACGCAACCTAGCGCAACTAGTTCCCATCGTTCGTACGTACGCGCCGGTTGACCAGTCTTTTAATTTTCCCACGCATTTTCATCACCTGCTCGCGGACGGACGGTCTGATGGTGGTGGTAGTTCATATCGCATAATGTACCCGCTGAAGGTGGCTAGGTCAGGCCAGCAATGCTGTAATGCTGGTAGAGTTCATGTAAACATGGGCGAGCTTGTGACGCCGTCGGTGAGCGTGGTATGGCATTTTTCCTCGGAACACGCACCCCCCGAACACAGTCGTCGTCACACGATCGGAGGCGACATATTTCGTCATCGCACCTCGTCATCGGAGGGGATAGGGAAAATGGTCGGCACACTGGAGGAAGGGGTACAAATTACGTGAACAGTCTTTTACACCCACTCCACATTTCCCAACTGTCCCGCCATGGCGCGTTTCTGGTGGCAGTGTTTATGTTCCACGGAAAATTAGGAATTAGGGCAGTCGGAGGAATTAGCAGTGTGGCTGGTTATTGTTAGCTGGTGGTTGAGCTTACGGCTTTGTGGTTCAATTACAGAGGAGAAATAACGCATGTGAGGCATTCCTTCTGGATACGATTTGGAGAAAGTGTTGAAGCCAAACACACTTGAAGCCGTCGGAGAAAAAGCAGGAAGCTGTGAGGTAAGTGGAATGCATTTTGTTACATTTTGCATCAATCATTTGTGCATCAACGATGAGCATGATAAAAAATTTAATGAAAGTCGTTAATGAACGGAGATCTGCAGACGATCGCATGAGTAATGATAATTCAAAAAAGGCAATTAAAAGTTTAACAACTTCTTTCGCTATGATGTACAGTACACTCGAGACTGTTATGCTATAACAATTAAACTATATCTTCAGTTAAATACGATCGAAAGTAATTTATTAGATATTCTGGGCTTCAGAGTGGTCAAACTAACGTCATAACTCCGCTTTTATGTAGGCTGGGTTGTCTGGTACCCTTTTCAAGGCATGCCCTGACGAGTCCTCGATGGTCTTGTTGATCATCTTCCTTGCAAGGAAGATAATAGAAACATCTCATCTTGAGGACCTTACAGGCCTTACGAAATAAGAATCTTTTGATTGCAAGCTGAATGAATCAAAAATATAACCACCTTTACATACATTCCAGGTAATAAGATAATCTCTCATAAAACTTTAAGTTAAAATAAAAAAAAAATATGCTGTATTATTTAATTTTCAAAACCATCATTTGATTACAAGATAGACCGACTGTGCGAGCGCTTAAATTCAACCTGTCAAGATTGTGGAAATGATACGTAGTACAACCCCCCCATTCACTCTTAAGATGCCTAGTAGTTCTTGCGAGACGTGAAACGCAACCTAGCGCAACTAGTTCCCATCGTTCGTACGTACGCGCCGGTTGACCAGTCTTTTAATTTTCCCACGCATTTTCATCACCTGCTCGCGGACGGACGGTCTGATGGTGGTGGTAGTTCATATCGCATAATGTACCCGCTGAAGGTGGCTAGGTCAGGCCAGCAATGCTGTAATGCTGGTAGAGTTCATGTAAACATGGGCGAGCTTGTGACGCCGTCGGTGAGCGTGGTATGGCATTTTTCCTCGGAACACGCACCCCCCGAACACAGTCGTCGTCACACGATCGGAGGCGACATATTTCGTCATCGCACCTCGTCATCGGAGGGGATAGGGAAAATGGTCGGCACACTGGAGGAAGGGGTACAAATTACGTGAACAGTCTTTTACACCCACTCCACATTTCCCAACTGTCCCGCCATGGCGCGTTTCTGGTGGCAGTGTTTATGTTCCACGGAAAATTAGGAATTAGGGCAGTCGGAGGAATTAGCAGTGTGGCTGGTTATTGTTAGCTGGTGGTTGAGCTTACGGCTTTGTGGTTCAATTACAGAGGAGAAATAACGCATGTGAGGCATTCCTTCTGGATACGATTTGGAGAAAGTGTTGAAGCCAAACACACTTGAAGCCGTCGGAGAAAAAGCAGGAAGCTGTGAGGTAAGTGGAATGCATTTTGTTACATTTTGCATCAATCATTTATGCATCAACGATGTGCATGATAAAAGATTTAATGAAAGTCGTTAATGAACGGAGATCTGCAGACGATCGCATGAGTAATGATAATTCAAAAAAGGCAATTAAAAGTTTAACAACTTCTTTCGCTATGATGTACAGTACACTCGAGACTGTTATGCTATAACAATTAAACTATATCTTCAGTTAAATACGATCGAAAGTAATTAATTAGATATTCTGGGCTTCAGAGTGGTCTAACCAACGTCATCACTCCTCTTTTATGTAGGCTGGGTTGTCTGGTACCCTTTTCAAGGCATGCCCTGACGAGTCCTCGATGGTCTTGTTGATCATCTTCCTTGCAAGGAGGCTAATAGAAACATCTCATCTTGAGGACCTTACAGGCCTTACGAAATAAGAATCTTTTGATTGCAAGCTGAATGAATCAAAAATATAACCACCTTTACATACATTCCAGGTAATAAGATAATCTCTCATAAAACTTTAAGTTAAAATAAAAAAAAAATATGCTGTATTATTTAATTTTCAAAACCATCATTTGATTACAAGATAGACCGACTGTGCGAGCGCTTAAATTCAACCTGTCAAGATTGTGGAAATGATACGTAGTACAACCCCCCCATTCACTCTTAAGATGCCTAGTAGTTCTTGCGAGACGTGAAACGCAACCTAGCGCAACTAGTTCCCATCGTTCGTACGTACGCGCCGGTTGACCAGTCTTTTAATTTTCCCACGCATTTTCATCACCTGCTCGCGGACGGACGGTCTGATGGCGGGGGTAGTTCATATCGCATAATGTACCCGCTGAAGGTGGCTAGGTCAGGCCAGCAATGCTGTAATGCTGGTAGAGTTCATGTAAACATGGGCGAGCTTGTGACGCCGTCGGTGAGCGTGGTATGGCATTTTTCCTCGGAACACGCACCCCCCGAACACAGTCGTCGTCACACGATCGGAGGCGACATATTTCGTCATCGCACCTCGTCATCGGAGGGGATAGGGAAAATGGTCGGCACACTGGAGGAAGGGGTACAAATTACGTGAACAGTCTTTTACACCCACTCCACATTTCCCAACTGTCCCGCCATGGCGCGTTTCTGGTGGCAGTGTTTATGTTCCACGGAAAATTAGGAATTAGGGCAGTCGGAGGAATTAGCAGTGTGGCTGGTTATTGTTAGCTGGTGGTTGAGCTTACGGCTTTGTGGTTCAATTTGGAGGTGGTTCCCGTTGATTAATGCGATTAAATGGTTCGTTTGGCGGCACTCAAGTGGCTCCCGGGCAGTTGGGCCACGTCCCCGGGAGACCACACGCCGAAAGGGTTGTTTATGGAGAAGAAGAATTGTATTTGAGGGATCAATTAAATGAGAGTGATTTGTCTCTGTTTAGAAAGGACGCTAAAAACGCAAATTATCAACATCGTAAATGGCAAGACGATACTGCCCAGCGATTATCGAGGGAAGGGACATATTTTTTAGCTACTGAATAGATGCGACATTACACTGTGCTATGTTGGAAGAGTGAAGGTGACCGTTGATTCAATGATCTTTCGCCATATTTGAGCTTTAAACGAGAGTATTGTGTCGTCAGCAATAAGGTAAAGGCAGATTTAATGGAATTATGCCTTTAATTCGAGTCGTAACGGGCATGTCCAATATTTTCAAGCCGCAGGGATTTCGAAACGCATTGCAATAAATTTGCAATAAGTAAACAGATTTGTTTCAGTTGCTATGAAATGTAATGCAGTGTACACTCTGTTTAAGCTATATTGTTTTGTAAACTTGTTTTTAGGCTACTTCTTGTTCTTCCCCGCTGCTCTAACACCTCAAGAGGTATTGGTCTGCCATTACTTGATTCATTCACGATAGTTAGTCCAAAGTACGGGAAGACTGTGTGGATGGGATCAAATATCTGGTACAGCCGTATGAAGACTGGCACAGTTTACGCCCAAGCTACCTGAAGACATCCCGTTAGACTTCAAATAGGCTAATTTCAGGCGCTTAATGCAATAGCTCATATGTGGCATATGTGAATATTATCCTGACATTGACATAGCATTTTCATATCATTTGCTTGTCTACATAACATTTTAAGTATTGTTACTATTGTAAATATGCTACTCCTAAGAAATTTCCCAAATTGAATTATGTCTTGTCTGAGCTCGCCTATAGGTATGCAAATCGTCAGTCATTAAGGGACAAGCTAGCTACTTCCTGGGTTACTAAATGAATTATTGTGTGTAAAAAAACATCGCATATGATTGGATTCTTTTAGGAGGTGAAAATTCTGCGTAGGTTAAATACACCCTTTAAAGATGCTATTGATATTGTGTAGAACGAAACGTTCAAAGTTCTGCTGCGAAAATTTTAGCAAAGCCACCCAAAGACTCCCCACGCAGAACTAAAAGTTTGTGTGCGATAATAGAAGAAGGTACCGTAGGAACTGGAAATTGCTGTCATAATTATCGCACTTTTCTTGGTCTCGTGAGGAAATTGCGGCTGGCCAGAAGCGCGTTAACAGTAACTTTCAATTAAGCCGCACTCATCGTGTGCTTGCGATGGGTTAGCATACCTTTCGGGTCGCCGATTACGGTACCCCAAAACAAATATGCAGTTTAATAAACCTTTGCTTTGTTTGCTTGGGATCTGCGGTAATGGGCCAAGGTGGAAAACGGTCAACGGAACCGATACGTCCAAAGGTTGTGGTTCGTGTGGGAAACGAAACATTAGCTCATTTGATGAAGATACATACTGAAAAATCTTAAAGAATGGTGCTCTTCACATGAATGGGGTAGAAGACGCCGATTCTTATCGGCTACCACACTCCCGGCTTCTCATCGATGTGGATGCACACAACTCGTTACACGGTTCACCTCATTGTCTGTGACCGTGAAGAGGTGCACTTTCCTCTTCGTGCCCGTGTTGTTTGGTTCGGTTCGGTGCGAACTCCTCGATGAAAAGTAATTATACGTACACCTCCGAGCGACGTTACAACAGGGAGGAAAAACGAGCAACCGGTGATGAAGATTTATTTACCGATAGGGGTAAGGATAGGCAAACATGCACTATCTCACTGATCTTGAACTAAATTTCACCGTCCGGGTGGAAATCGGCTGGAGCGGTTTGATTCTGTTCGGCAACTTTCCTAATATGCCCAGGGCCCGGTTGATGCAGCTGGCCAGTTTTTACCCGTACAGCACGGTAAGGCGATGAAAAGTTTTCGCGTGTAGGATGGTTTTGTAAAGTGTATCATGTTTCATGATGCTGTGCAGTGCAGAGTTTTCAGCCGTGTGCGATATACATAAGCACCGGAATCAATAAGCAGCGATACCGAAGAAGGTTGCCCTTGTTGCTGGATGTTTGTGTCGGTTAAAAAAGGCCACTTAAAGCGAAAAAGCACCATTGTTTTTAAAGCTTCTTTCAAAGTACAACCTTGTTGGGTACTTCTCTCGTTTCCTTGTATTTCTGCAGTTGGCGGGCTTTCTCATTAGTAATTTTCTTGCCGTGCTGTCTTGTGCACGGTGAGTGCAATTTTCATTCGAATTCGTACAGATTGTGTACCAGAAAACTGAGTTACGATAAGTTCGGAGCGCATGATAACTTTATGAGTGCAGTCACGTAGATATTCTGCGTTGATAATTTTCCAAGGAAATTACCTAGAAATGGTTTCAACAGTTACAAAACTGACACTTTGCTTTATCCGCACGAATTTTGTGTAGGAAAGGAATAGTTTTCAACTAGTTCAACTTGTAAGGTAATTAAGGATAGCCCCACATCTTCATCAACCCTAAGTGTATCTTTTCACACTTTTGGAGAAAAATCAACATCAACGTTAGCATACAATCCAAAAATGTTTAAAATGTTCTTCATAAACACCTTGTTCCAATATGATTCATTCACTGTCTAAAGTAGTAAGAGAGCTGTTTTAGAAACAGTACCGAAGGCACCTACTAATTGTTCTTACTATTATGCCTTGTTCTGTTTAATTACAGCAACGATATCATTCCGCTTGATGGTGCACAGGAACCACTACTATGAAACAGAATCGCTCAACCGACAAGCTACAAATGGAAATACTCAAACGAACCGTCTGCCGACTCAAGCCAGTCCGCAAGTTCTGGGCAGCTGGATCTCATTTCTTCCTACAGCTAGTTCTTTGCCTCACTTTCGCCACATCGCTGGTCAGCTGCAACCGGGCGCCGGTGTTTCTGATCGACGATCATGCAGAAATAGTAATAAGATTGAAAGAGTTCCCCGAGACCCCAGTGGGCACACTGATCTATCATCTGCGGGGTTACGATGCGGATGGTGATCCACTAACCTTTGGCGTACAGAAAAGTGCCGACAGCCACATCATAAGACTGAAACAGAACTCATCGAACGAAGCGTTCGTCTACCTCAACCATGAGCTCGATCGTGAAGCACGAGAAGAATACACACTCATACTAACGCTCACCGATGGTCGGCTGGGTGAGGGCAACTTTGTGACGCAAAGCTTTCTGCTGCTGGTGGAGGACATCAACGACAATGAGCCAATCTTTAAACCATTTGCCTCAGTGCTGGAGGTGGCAGAAGATAGTCCACCGGGAATTCTTACCACGCTTGAAGCGGTGGACAAGGACGAAGGAGCGTACGGACAGGTTGTGTACTACATACAGGGATTACGCGAGGAGAACAACGTATTCTCGATCTCAACCACCAACGGGAAGGGTGTGGTACGGCTGACGCGAGCATTAGACTACGAGCGGCAACATTTCTATCACATCAATGTGCTGGCAGTTGATCGGGCTATACAGGTATGTGGATTGCATATACGAAGTCCTGCGAAGGTAGAACTAATCCATTTCATTTTATTCTACAGGGAAGGATCAACACCGGAACAGCAGCGTTGTTGGTAAGGGTGAAAGACGTCGAAGATCAACCACCCGAATTTCTAGTGACCCAACCGGTGGTTCGCATTTCTGAGGATGCACCTATCGGAACGGAAGTGATGCGAGGTAGCTATTGCGAAATAATAATGTCACTTCTTTAGTTATAATAAATCTATTCTCTTTCAGTCAAAGCTGTAGATGGTGATCGAGGCATCAATAATCGCATACTGTACGACATTGCGAACAACGCCAGCGAGCTATTTGAGATCGATCGATACAAAGGGTCGCTCAGAACCAAGCAGCAACTCGACAGAGAAGATCCTAAAAACCCCATTCATGGTGCTTTCATATTGGAAGTAGTTGCCACCGAGGAAAGCAAACAGCAGGTAAGCTACTACGAGTGTTCAACCAATGTGTTAAAATCCCTATTAAACGTTAATCATTCTGTTTCCAAGCAGCCCGCACCTTCCTCTTCTATGGAGATCACAGTGATCGTGACAGATGTGAATGATGAGATTCCACGCTTTCGAAGTGATGGCTATGAGTGTGAAATTGGTGAAAATGCACAGGAAAACACACTGGCTAGGTTTATTGACGGCAGTATCAACGAAGTATACGACTACGATCAGGGTAAAAATGGTACATTCCGGCTAACTCTGGATCCACCCAACGATATCTTCGAGGTGATTCCGAAGCGAGCGATCAATGAAGCTACCTTTGGCTTACGTGTAAAAGACCCCACAATGCTCGATTACGAACGTGTACGCGAGCTAACTTTGACGGTCGTGGCAAGTGAGATCGAGACAGCTGGTCGTAGTAGTACGGCACAGGTGCGTGTGGTGGTATTGGATCAGAACGATAATTTTCCCGAGTTCGTGCAGCCAGTCTACGAAACTGATGTACCGGAGAATGTGACAGCAGGTACGGTGCTGGTACAGATCCACGCTACGGATGGCGATTCAGGTGTGTTCGGTACTGCAGGTATACGGTATACGAACCTTACCGGAAGTATTTCAAGTTTTCTGCATCTTGATCCACGTACCGGCACCATTACCCTTATGGCGTCCGATGGTGATCCGGTGTTTGATCGCGAAATCGTCCAGAAGCACTACCTCACTGTGGAGGCTCGTGATAATGAGGGCCGTGGCAACCGCAACACGGTGCCGCTCATACTGAACGTGCTCGATGTAAATGACAACGCGCCAATTTTTGTACAGAAACGTTATGAGGTGAGATTGAAAGAGAATGCATTTGAATTTGAATCACCTATCGCAGTTGAGGCACGTGATAATGATCTGGAAGGTTCGCCAAACAGTGCGGTGGAGTATCGGTTGGAAAGCACCCACCAGTCGGAATATTTCCATATCGATCGTCGTACGGGTAGGTTGTCGGTGCGCGAAGCACTTGACTTCGAGCGGCTGGAGAGCGGTGGAGGTAGTGATACGCGTACCATTACACTACACGTTGAAGCAGCAGATGGAGGAGAACCGGCGCTGACAGCTCAGGTTGAAGTGATGGTGTACGTGCAGGACGTGAACGATTACGCACCCGTTTTTCTCGAGGCACAGTATGCGATTGTCATTCCGGAAGATACACCCAGCGGTCTGCCCGTGTTGAGAGTGACTGCGATGGATGGGGACGGCTCGTTTCCTAACAATCTTGTCACTTACCGGATCCAGCAGGGTGCGGACGGTAGGTTTGTGATAGGAGCAAGCACGGGTGAGATATCGGTCACGCATGGTGCTTCACTTGATCCGAATCTGCTTGGTCCTGACGAGCAGGGATCTGGTTCGACGTACGTGCTGGAAGTGATCGCCACGGACGGTGGGAATGGAGATCAACAGTTGCAAGGATCCTGTCTGGTGAATGTGACAATTACCGACGTGAATAATAAACCACCGTATTTTATCGGACCAACGGCTGTTGCTGTGCGTGAGAACACTCCCGTGGGTACGGAGGTGTACAGGCTGGTGGCTAGTGATCCGGACGATGGCGCAATGCTGCGGTACTATATCGATCGTAGTCAATCGGAGGGAAAAACTGAAGAGGGTGCTCTGGTGAAGTTGGACGACTATGATTTTGTATCGGCCTTTGTGCTGAACGAGACAAATGGTTTGCTGAAGGTAATTTTCAATTCTTATGTGCATTTTCTCGAGTTTCTGATATTTACTCTATGTATGTCTTCTACCAAACAGATAGCGAAGTTGCTGGATCGTGAGAAAATCGCCGAAATCAAGCTATCCTGTGTGGTTGAAGATGTAGCAGCTGAGCGTGGAGATCAGATGGCAAACACCGTCCTAAAGATAACCATACTCGACGAAAACGACAATAATCCGAAATTTCGTAAGCCGTTTTACAAACACTCAATCGCCGAAAACAGTCAGTACGGGGTGGCTGTCTGTACGGTGGTGGCCGAAGATGCTGACCAAAACAAAACTATCAAGTACAGCCTGGAAGGTGACAAGGGTGTACTGGATCTGGTACACATTGACGACGAAACTGGAGAGATAGTGGTGCGCAATCGGATCGACCACGAGGAGTACGGTTGGTTAAACTTCTCGGTGCGGGCTGCAGACACCGGCAGTCCACCGAGAGCATCGTTTGTGGAAGTGTTTGTGCAGGTGTTGGACGAGAATGACAATAATCCGTACTTCGTCGATAATGTGAATGATTTCTACGTGTCGGAGAATGCTACCGTCGGTACGGAGATAGCGATCATACAGGCAAAGGATCTAGATTCAGGAGATTTCGGACGCATCACGTACATTCTGGATCGTGTTAGTTCTAAGGTAAGGGTGTTCAAACACTTAGTGGGATGATCGATGCTGATTTACTAATCAATACATGCATGACGTTGCAGGAAAAGTTTAGTATCGATCCGGAGAAAGGAGTTCTACGAGTGGCGGGTGCACTCGATCGGGAAGAAACTGCCGAATACATGATGGCTGTAGAAGCTTGGGATAACTATCCATATGGATATCTGAACGGAGAAAGTCGTAACGCCTTCAAACACATTCTGTAAGAAAAGGATCGCTCATTTGAAGTTATGAAGATGTATAACACTTTCAATTTCTGTTCACTGATATAGTGTGCACGTGATGGACGATAATGATAATGTACCGGTGATCCTGAAACCTTCCGGTTGCAGTATGATCACAGAGTACCACAACATCAACGATCCAATCGTGAAGCTACGTGCGACCGATGCAGATGATCCATCGAACGGAAACGGGCAGCTCAGCTTCGACATCAGTGACGCTTCGGGGATTTTCTACATCCAGCAGGTGTCGGCCCAATACGCAGAAATATATTCCCGTGGTCCGCTGAAGAACCGACACGGAAACTATACCCTAGAGTTGATTGTGAGTGATCTCGGCAGTGTACCGAATACCGTGCGAGATACGGTTGAGATCTGCGTGACTGATTTTAATGATCATGCGCCGGTGTTTGTCGTTCCCAGTGGCAATACGACTGTGAAGGTGTTTGAGGTTAGTATGGGTTGAGTGTTGTTTTGTGAAAAATTTACACAAAATTGTACCCCTTCCACACAGAACACAACGGTCGGCAAACCATTCTTTCAAGTACACGCTTACGATGAAGATGTAGGAGAGAACGCGATCGTACGCTATCGACTCAAAATGGACTCGCTGGGTAACTATCGTAAGTTTTCCATCGATAAAGAGACGGGTGAACTCAGTCTAGCTGCCGCACTCGATCGAGAGCAACAGATGATGTACGACTTGCGAATCGAAGCGTACGATCAGGGTATTCCAACACCACTCAGCAGTAGCGTTGATTTAATCGTCTACGTCCGGGACGTCAACGACAATCAGCCACAGTTTTTACTGAAAGAAATCAGTCTCAACTTTACCGAACATATGATACCGGGTGCAGAAAGAATACGACTTCCGGACACAGTCGACCAGGACTATCTTGATCCGCTCGAGGGATCGACGGCGAGTGCGGTGTGCTACTACATCGTGGCAGGAAACGAGGATGGACACTTCGGGCTGGATCCAGTGACACACGAATTAATGGTAATGTTGGATGTGAATTGAAAGAAAATATGTTACTGACTAAAGTAAGATCTTTTACACACTTACAGGTGGAGAAAGAGCTTGATCGTGAGAATAGATCACTGTACAAGCTGCACATTAAAGCATCGGAGGAGTGTTCCTATGCAAATTTCTCGTTAGAAACAGGTGGGCAGGCAAGTAATCTGCTGAAGGCTACCGTGTACATAAACGATATCAACGACAACTCACCAGTATTTGAGTCGAAAATATTCACCGGCGGTATTTCGACGTCGTCCCTGTTTGGTGCAACGATTCTGCAGCTTAAGGTGAGTAAGCCATCAACACAATAACACCTATTGGAGTATTAATTTCACTTCTTATAACCGATTAGGCTAATGACGCTGATGATGGATTGAATGGATTGGTTCGGTACTATCGGCACGGTGAAGTACGGAAAACGCTTGCCGAAGGTTTGGACGATCTGCGAAGCGACCCGTTCCTTGTTGATGCAGACACGGGCAAAGTGTTGCTAAACTTTTTTCCGCAAAAATCGATGCGAGGATATTTTGATTTCTCGGTGACGGCGAACGATTCCTACGGTTGTCACGATCGAGCGCATGTGTTTATTTATCTCATTCGTGAGGATCAGCGGGTAAAGTTCATTCTACGACAGCGTCCATCCGAGATTCGACACAATATAAACAGTTTTCGAGAGTAAGTTCGTTTAGTGTGAAGATCGGGAAGAAACTGCCGAATACATGATGGCTGTAGAAGCTTGGGATAACTATCCATATGGATATCTGAACGGAGAAAGTCGTAACGCCTTCAAACACATTCTGTAAGAAAAGGATCGCTCATTTGAAGTTATGAAGATGTATAACACTTTCAATTTCTGTTCACTGATATAGTGTGCACGTGATGGACGATAATGATAATGTACCGGTGATCCTGAAACCTTCCGGTTGCAGTATGATCACAGAGTACCACAACATCAACGATCCAATCGTGAAGCTACGTGCGACCGATGCAGATGATCCATCGAACGGAAACGGGCAGCTCAGCTTCGACATCAGTGACGCTTCGGGGATTTTCTACATCCAGCAGGTGTCGGCCCAATACGCAGAAATATATTCCCGTGGTCCGCTGAAGAACCTGCACGGAAACTATACACTAGAGTTGATTGTGAGTGATCTAGGCAGTGTACCGAATACCGTGCGAGATACGGTTGAGATCTGCGTGACTGATTTTAATGATCATGCGCCGGTGTTTGTCGTTCCCAGTGGCAATACGACTGTGAAGGTGTTTGAGGTTAGTATGGGTTGAGTGTTGTTTTGTGAAAAATTTACACAAAATTGTACCCCTTCCACACAGAACACAACGGTCGGCAAACCATTCTTTCAAGTACACGCTTACGATGAAGATGTAGGAGAGAACGCGATCGTACGCTATCGACTCAAAATGGACTCGCTGGGTAACTATCGTAAGTTTTCGATCGATAAAGAGACGGGTGAACTCAGCCTAGCTGCCGCACTCGATCGAGAGCAACAGATGATGTACGACTTGCGAATCGAAGCGTACGATCAGGGTATTCCAACACCACTCAGCAGTAGCGTTGATTTAATCGTCTACGTCCGGGACGTCAACGACAATCAGCCACAGTTTTTACTGAAAGAAATCAGTCTCAACTTTACCGAACATATGATACCGGGTGCAGAAAGAATACGACTTCCGGACACAGTCGACCAGGACTATCTTGATCCGCTCGAGGGACCGACGGCGAGTGCGGTGTGCTACTACATCGTGGCAGGAAACGAGGATGGACACTTCGGGTTGGATCCAGTGACACACGAATTAACGGTAATGTTGGATTTGAATTGAAAGAAAATATGTTACTGACTAAAGTAAGATCTTTTACACACTTCCAGGTGGAGAAAGAGCTTGATCGTGAGAATAGATCACTGTACAAGCTGCACATTAAAGCATCGGAGGAGTGTTCCTATGCAAATTTCTCGTTAGAAACAGGTGGACAGGCAAGTAATCTACTGAAGGCTACCGTGTACATAAACGATATCAACGACAACTCACCAGTATTTGAGTCGAAAATATTCACCGGTGGTATTTCAACGTCGTCCCTGTTTGGTGCAACGATTCTGCAGCTTAAGGTGAGTAAGCCATCAACACAACAACACCTATTGGAGTATTAATTTCACTGCTTATAACCGATTAGGCTAATGACGCTGATGATGGATTGAATGGATTGGTTCGGTACTATCGGCACGGTGAAGTACGGAAAACGCTTGCCGAAGGTTTGGACGATCTGCGAAGCGACCCGTTCCTTGTTGATGCAGACACGGGCAAAGTGTTGCTAAACTTTTTTCCGCAAAAATCGATGCGAGGATATTTTGATTTCTCGGTGACGGCGAACGATTCCTACGGTTGTCACGATCGAGCGCATGTGTTTATTTATCTCATTCGTGAGGATCAGCGGGTAAAGTTCATTCTACGACAGCGTCCATCCGAGATTCGACACAATATAAACAGTTTTCGAGAGTAAGTTCGTTTAGTGTGAAGCCGGTTAGTGGGATGATTACTAATCACACCGTCTTTACAGAATACTCAGCAACGTTAGTGGATGTATCGTAAATATCGACGATATTCGAGTGCACGAGAATCCGGACGGGTCGGTAGATCGAACGAAAAGCGATATGTTCATGCATCTGGTCGATCAGAAGAACAACTCAGTGCTGGAGGTGCATCAGGTACTGCAGCTGCTGGATAAGCATGTGGAGAAACTGGATCGATTATTTAAGGTAAGTTGGCGATTGTGAATCTCTAGAAGACGACCATTTCTGATGTTATTTTCGTTGCAGGAATTCAATGTTCTAGACACGCAGGCGTCCGAGCTTATACAGACGGCAGAAATGGATGAACTGTCGGTTAACATAATATGGCTGTTTGTAACGAACATTCTGCTCGGTGCACTGCTGATCGTAGTGATTGGGCTGTCGATATCGCAACGTCTATCCTACCGCAGAAGGCTTAGAGCTGCCAAGATAGCTGCATTCGGTGAGTTTTCCTCTGACCATTGATGAACCTTACCCAACGTCATTAAAAGCTTCTTACGCGTACTGCAGGTTCATCGGGACCTAGTCGCATGTATCAGGAGGTACTCGGAGCAGTACCGAACACGAACAAGCACAGTATGAAGGGTAGCAACCCGATCTGGATCGGTAGCGGCAGTCCAGAGGGTGAATGGCTCAAGGATGAGTTCGACAAGTGCAAGGATGCAATCGATGCGCAGTACGAACGCTCGCTAAGCTCAGGTTTCTTCATCGACAACTGCCTGCAGTACGAGGCACGGAAGAATCTCGCCGGTGCCGAGGCTAACAACGCCGTCAACTATCAAATCAAGCGCGGCAGTGAATCAACGCTCTGTGCGCGCAACTTGGAAACGACCGAACTGTAAATAGTCATCTGTACATACATTTCTTCCTCTCCTATACCCATTACAATAAACTCCGCCGACATAACGATGAACTTCGGATTAGTGTACGCCTGCTGTACGATTAGTAGGTAATAGCGGCGAAAAGTAAAAACTCCATACTCATACCCTTTTCCGAACAGACATACATATATCGACATTCAGTGGAGAGCCACAAATAAGTTTTATTACCAGGTTTTTCTACCATGTTACCAGGTTTTGGGGGTTTTTTTTTTCACACCATCAACTCCATCAAAACCACACCGGTTCTGGATCCACAGTATTAACACAGCTTTTTCTGTTTTGTTTTTATTGTGGGGTGTGATTTGGGAAGCTTGTTTGCTTCGTCTACTGTGGCTTGTGTATGGGGAAGGGTGGTGGGTTCTGAATTTTAGCCCCGTAACGCTTAACGGTTAAATTGGTCCTTTGACTCGCGTCTATTGTTTGTGGCTTATAGCCATTCTCATCGTGCAACTACACTACCAAAACCTTCCACCAGTAACACTCGGAGCAGTCGTTAGAGACCTCCGTACGGTCCCGCGTACACTGTTTCGCACTTATCGTGATTAATGGAGTCAAATCTAAATCTTCGTCGATTAAATCGCTCTCGATTTACGGTCGTCCATTTAATTTCGGAGCAAGCGGAAAAACACCAATACTAGTGCACGCGAGTGGGATGGAAAGGACTAATCTTGGCAGCTCCAAAACACAACCAAGGAGACGCCCGGCGACCCGGTAGACGCGGTTCGAAAAAAAAACACGGTGGGAAACAGTGAAGGAGACCGTTTGCAACACGCTAAACGCGGGGACGCGAAAAGAAAAACAGCCGCTAAAACAACAGGATCCCTTTTTTGCTTTTATCGGGCAAAGATAACCCGACCCGTGGACCAAACGGGTTTCGCACAGGATTTTCGGTTTGCCTCGCTATAAATAAAGCAAGGTAGGGCTGTTAATCAGCTTAACACGGTACTTGTTTCGGCGTGCGTCGTTCTTCCATTTTGGTGCGTCGTTCTACGGTTTAGGCGTTCGTTAGAATTTAACTTACGTGTATGTGGCGCGTTGGCGCACTAGCGCTGGGGATGATATTATTGTAGCGCAGACGATGGTAAAATACACCTCTGAGGTGGTTTGGTGAGGTCGTAACACTTCTTCAGCGCCAATTCTAGTTACTGCTGCTGCTGCTGCCACACGGGCCACACGGTGGGCAAATTAATTTACGAGATTTTCAATCTCCTCCTTCATCTGCACAGACACAGTCGGTTGAGTACGGTTAGTGGTACGCGTGACCCCCCCCCTTTAGCCGACTGTTTGGTTTTTCCAATTTTCCCCTTTCCTTCCCATCGTTACGCGACCACTAATCTAGATGGACTTAAAAGACTTTGTCCCTACCGTTCTTCTTCTGCTTCGGCGAACCCGGTACGTGGTACGACTTTTACACGTCACACGCGCAAGTGAGTGTTTGCACCTGCACAACACGTGGCCCCCCCCCCAATTGAGATCCACCCAGTGTGGTGGAGTGGGCGAATAGTTTTGGAGCGTTGGTTTATATTTACAGTTCCTCTACCGATTGGCACGATCGCGTTCGGCGACGTGACGCCATCGATCCGCAGATACCGCGACCCAGCTCGTGCAGTTGCTGCTAATCCTTCACCGGCCGGCCCTGCGGATTGTCCTGGGACGAACAGCACAGACTGGTGGTTTGGTTCAGCTGGCTCGTCAGCATCGTGTTCACCCGTCGCATGGGACCTGGCACAAATCATGAAGAGCGGAACAGAGAGATGGGGTCGCGAGCGATTAAAGCAATCGGGAAAATCGTGGAAATAAATCGATTAGTCGTGGTACAGTGTGGTGGGACGGGTGTGCAGGATTCTTACCGGCTTGCCATTTCCGTTGCCCGGTCGGCGACTGAGACCCGTTGTACAGAAAGGAACGCTCGGTATCTGCATTAAAAAAAAAGAAAAGATGTGTGAGCGAGAAAAGAGTTATGATGCGAATGCGTGATTCACGGACAGGACGCTAATGCACACCATTTCTTACTATTCGCAAGTGGTCCGGCGAACCGGAGCACGAGTATCGGGACGTACCGGTGCGCCGATGGCTACTGGCACTGTCCGGTGTGACGCGCACGAACGGACAGCAGCGGAAGAATTGCTGGAACCCGCGCCGAAACCTAACGCCGGACATAGACACAGAACCACATTAGAGTGCAGTTTGCACACGATCTCCCCGAGGATCCACAAACCGTTCCAGTTCCTTACCGTGAGTTCATCCAGCAGTAGATGATGGGATTGTACATGGAGTTGCTCATCGCGAGCCAGTAGATGGCGAGATACACCTCCTGGATGTACGGTTTCTTCGTCAGATCCGGATAGTACGACGTGAGGATGAAGTAGATTTGAAACGGAAGCCAACAAACGGCAAAGATTATCACCACAATCATCATCATCTTAACGACCTGCGTTACGGGGGATTCCATGGGCGGCCCCAGGGCGTAGGTATGCGGCCACCAGGAAGCGGCACACCGGAGAGCGTAGCGTGGCGGGAGTTGGAAATGGAAATAAAATACGACATTACGTTACGACGATGGCTAATGAGTGTCCGCGGTTCGGAGGGCTTTGCGGTGAGCGAGGCAAAGCGAGGCAGAGAGAAAACAAACAGGACAAAACATTTCATTTTCCATCAACCGCTTGATGGTAGAAGTCTCGGCGGAGTGACATCGGAATGTTTCCCTTGTGTCTGCGCGCGTGTGTGTGTGTGTGTGGGAAAGTAGGGAAAAGTTTGTTCCCTTTCTAGACTCCCAGCATCATGCGGCTTCTAGTGCTCCTTCCGTCATACAGACGGTAATTTAAACGTGCCCAGTTTCAAGGAAACTTCAATCATTAGATGCCAAAGTTCGGTTTGTCTCTCTCTCTCGCGCGCACTTTCTCTTTCACGCCTCTCCACACCATCTGAAAAACTTTGTCCATTTCGCTTGACGAACTACTACGCGTACGCTAGTTCTTGGGATTTGGGTGCCAATCCACTACCTACCCGCCGTTTGCTTTTGATGTTTTCCAGCTGCCTCTGTGTGCATTCGCCGATGCTCTTGGAGCCCCACAGTTCCAGCCCGACCCGGGCGTACGTGTACGTCATCGAACCGATCGGTAGAAAGTAAGTTAGCAGCATGAACACGATATTGTACCTGCCAAAACACACGAGAACGTTCCCGATTGCCCCGGTGCAATTAGCTATCGGATGTATGTGCGTGCGTACTTTCTTCGCTCGTTGGAAGACACTTTTCAAGGGGGGGGGGCTCTACTTACGCATACTCCTGCCTCGAGTGGTTCGATGGACCGTCCGGCCATTCGGCGTAACACAGGATGTGGTCCTTCATCGGGTAGGTCGTGAAGAATAGGAGCGTCGGGCAGGAGATGATCGTACCGACGATCCAGATGCTGGCCGCAACGCACAGTGTTGCCTTCTTGCCCATGCGAGGCTTCAGCGGGTTCATGATGGCTACGTACCTGCGTAATATATGCACCGTAAACACGAGACGTTGGTGTGTGTATGTGTGTGTGTGTGTGTGTGTGTGTGTGTGTGTGTGTGTGTGTGTGTGTGTGTGTGTGTTGGTTAGATATCTGGTTTTGACTTCAAACAAGCAACCAGCCTGAACTCGCTTCTGCAACAGACTAGCAAGCTGGTTGGCAAACGAAGGGGCGGTAAACACGGGGCTTTTGACTTTGACTGCACAACCCACACACACACACACACACACACACACACACACACACAAGCACACATAAAGCACGCGATATCGTCCGAATGCGAATCGACCAAACGAAGTCCGGCAGTATTAAATTAATACAATTGCATTAGTGTGCTTCCGTTCCGAGTGTCTTCCCCGGTTTCGCAAATGATTTAATCATCGTGCCGGAATGGTGACTGTTGCCATCGGTTCTTCCGGACCATTGGAGATTAGTTTCTTGTGGCACAAAAAATCGTTCGCCTGCTCAAAGACCCGAAAAAACTAACCCAAAAAACCACGTTGGCGTACGATGCTCAAACAAATGTTCATCTCTAGTGTTGAGCCCTCCGGAACGGTACCAACAACCAGCAGAAGATGCGAAGAATGCGAGTAAAAACACACGGAAACTAATAATTGTGCATTCCCGGCTTAACAGCGCCGATGATGCTGATGATGATGCAAGCGGGCGAGCCGGTTTCATCTAATTGTCCTAATTAAATATTCATCACTCGAGAGCCTCGAGGACGAGCTCCCGACCGTTGGTTCTTCTGCGAGGAGCGTCGGCCGCCACGAGTTACCGAGGAACTCGTGCAACAATCTCGCCTGCAGTCCCGGGCACAGCGGACGAAGCAGCGGGCGCAACCCGGCGGAGAAACGCTGCACTCGAAACGCTTTTGAATAATTTATTACTTGCGCATAGTTTTTCGGGACGAACACGACGGCATTAAATGGTACGGATGTTGATGATGGTGATGCTGATGATCGTTTGGCTGCCCCCGGGGGGGAGGTGGAGGGACATTCGCTCGTGTTTGGGAACACAAATACTAGCTCGCAAAAAAAAAGTAGTACTAGTAGAAAAGCAACTAACAACAAAACGGACGAACTTGAAGAGTAAAAAACAACCCCGACATTCCTGGAGACCCGAAAATATCCAACATCCTGCCAAGTCCTTGATAATTTATTTGAAGTACCCTTCGGTAACCTTTAATTCTGGCGTGACAGATCGGGGGTAAGAAGGGAAGGCCTATGGGGATAAGGGAAGCCGCGCACTTTTTGAACGGTGCGATAAAGATGAGATTTATGAAGGCGCAGGCTCTCATCGAAAATGTGGGCTGATGGTGGTAGAGGACGCCTGTAGCTCTGGGATATACGTAACGTCTGGGGAAATATGTTTGCCGGCTTAGGTTAATGATCAATTAGGAGATAGTTTGCATATTAGCCACGTGTACATTTATTTGTTCCCCGGTTTGGGAAATGCGAGGTGAGGCTTTCGTGACGCAATGATAGGGATTTAAGGTTGTTAGTTTAATGCAATTTATTTTCAAGGTTATCGTACACTTTCAACCAATTCCCCTCCTCAGTGTTGGACGGTGTCCTGCCGAAGAGAAGAGAGCCATATCAGCCACGCGCACAACTTTCACGCTGATTATAATCTTGTTGTGAGGTTCGTTCCTATGGGAATAGATGGGAGTTGCAGAAGAAACACAGTAAAAACAAAAGCCTAGTCTATTACGGACCGTGTCCATCGTATTCGCTCGTATTGGCTATCTATCTGGCTATTGATAAATCAATGTCGGTAGAGAAACACGGATAGTTAGAATCCGCTCGGGCTATAAAGCCAAAGAAGAAAACGTTATCAAAGATGTTTCCTCCTACTTTCGTATACGCTGTCCGCGAGTGCGTGTCCAACTTGAAGTCGTCTAACATCTTAAATGGCAGAAAAATGTGAATAAATTTGAATTGTGATCAAATCGTCCGTATCATATAGCACAAAGAAAACAGCACCGCATTGGATATTATTGACAAAACATCCATATCACTGGGGGAGAGACGTTCGTTTTCCCCTGAGCGTTCGGTTAATCCGTCAAGTGAACTGTCAAACTTTCCTACTCCCATTAAACGCAAAGGCATTTTCGTAGTTCACATCAAATTCTGCCGATCGACAGCATACAGGACTCGTCGATTGGAGCGGTCCCCTATGCATATTAAAATGTTTGATCAAAGTTGATGCCAATTCTTGGACTTTTAGTATGAAATTTGCCTGTCAAAAGTGAAAATTGGCCAGAATTAGTAGCACCAGTTTCTCGACACTGTCGACATGCATGGCGGCCATTCTTGTACATCAGATTAGCTCGTCGTGTGCACGTCCTTTCTGCTCGATACTTGAGCCGGTCACCTATAGCTAACCTTTGATCTTTATAATCAAAACACACCGTATACCGTACTTTGTAAGGCTCTTTAATGCCAAAAATGTAATCGCACCAAGTGTTCGTCGAATTGGGTGAGTGTGAAAAATACGTCGTTGCTATTTTTGAGCGCCAGGAGCTACGTACTATTTCGGGATGGAGTGCGTGTAAATAAGGCACGTAGAGCAGTCACCATCTACCAAGGATTTATTGCAGAACCCGTGCCGGGAATTGGGCCCTTTTGAAAACTGATGGAATACAAGAAATAACTTTATTATCTATCTGCTAAGTTTTCATGTTAACCACTGACTTAAAGATTTAACAATCCCCAATTACACAGCTTATAAGTCACTGAAAAACAGTAACAGTATGGATGCACAGGAGATTATAAAAATCTTAATTGACTGTTAATCCGCAAATGGAGAATCACGTAAGCGGCACGTAAAAACGAGAGTCCCGACAGGGGCAATGAACATTTTATTTAACGCAGATTTTACACGCTGGTAATTTAAAAAACACACACATTTTCTCCCAACGCATTGCGAACTCTCCCTGCCTCTCCAATTATGTGCCGTGTCAGAGAACGAGCTCCAAATAGCAGTATGCACGTACCCGGCAAACCATCAAATGCTACTCAAAACGCCAACTCTAATCACTGTGTCACCAGACACACACACACACACACAGACACGGCAGTGTTTGATTTGTAGACCATAAAAAAGAACGCAACAAAAACGACCCATCGTTCGTGACTTCCCGCAGCCGCACAAGCACAGGACACTCGCTGGTGAAATATGCGAAACAATAGATCGCGACAAAAATACGCCGAAATAAGTGCTAAGCACACCCTAACAATCGCTAAGCTCCCGGCTCACAGATTGCTTTTCCACGCGGTCACCTCATCCCCTACCGCCCATTCCACCATTCTCATTTCCGTATCGTCGGGTGCTCGCGAGATGGAATGTTTATTGCTGACCCTGAAACAACGGAACTCGAACCAAAACGGGAAGCGACAGACACACGCACGTACGACCGGTGAAGCGCGAATGTGTGTCGCGTGTCCGTGTGTGTGTGAAAAGAAGTAAATCCTTCACCATCTTCCTTCTCTCTTGCTCCGGATGCTAAACCGGTTTGGTACGGAACGCATGAATGACGCGGCTTGACGTGTAGCGAAGCGAACGGAATGGCGCACGTTCCGACGACGTATGCAAAATCGTTTTTAATCGTTTTTAAAGCTTAACTTTAAGCACTTAACGACCGTGGACGGGGGAAGGGTGCATCCTTTTCCTTCCTCTCTATCACACACACACTTTAGAAGTAAATTTTTCAGCAACGGATAAATACAGTCGTCATCGTTCTGTTGTCGCCGTTGTCCTCGGCGAGCCGACGTGCCTATTATGCTCAGCCTCAGCTCTTCTGAATGTCCTACCAGCCGCCTCCCTCCCCTTTTCATTCCGTGCAACAATTCGTCATTCTTCCCCCCCTTGGTTACCCTTATCGTGGCCCCTTTCCCATCCGGCCAATCGTTTGTTTTCTCGTTTCGCAAACATACGCCACCAGGAGCCGCCAGAGCATTCAGTTACGGATGGTTGGAGAGAGCACCATTTCTACACAACCCGAGGACATTTTTGGGAGGGAAGCCTGTGACATGGTGCAAGCACCGGAGGGGGGGCGGAGGTGAAGTGAAGAAGCGTGTAAGAGTAATGAAGATGAAATGATGAAGTCAAGCGAAACGTTTGCACACAACAAAACAACAAAAACACACGCTCGCAAGCATAAAACGGAACAGCGGGTCGGGCTCGGGGACACGGTTTGGATGGAATCGGTTTGTTTTGCAAAAATTAAATAAAATGAGAAAGGGTCCTTTCCGGGTCCAGCCGGATGTTTTTTCGTGCGCGTCTCGTTTATTTGCGGGCGCGCGGCTGTATTTGTGCGACCAACACCAACCACTGTGTTGTTGTGCGATTGGAGCGATACCACGCTTGCTTGCTGTGTGCCCGGGTGGGAAAATTGGGGGAGCGAAAGGTAGCGGAGGCAGCATAAAAATATAGCTTTTTGCTTCGATGCGTACCGAAGTGAGAAACACAGTCCACTCATACCGAGCCACGAGGATGAGCCTGGTTTGCCTTACCTATCTATCGCGATGGCCATCAGCGTGAACACGGAAGCGCAGATACTGAGAATGGCAACGAACTGTGATATTTTGCAGTACATTGTCCCGAACGGCCAGTCCAGGTAGAGCATGTACGTGTAGTTGAAGGTAACGTTCAGCGTGGAAACCATCGCGTCCGCTATCGATAAATTAACTGCAACGAAGAGAGCAGAAAACAATAATAAAGAGAAAACGGGCCGCCGCCGCCGCCACCGGAAATGGTGAATGAGTGCAAAGTGCAAATTAAAACGTTCCACCAGTTTGCGTTCCGGAACCGGGCAAGCGGAAGTGAATTCACCAACCACCCACGCGGTCCCGGCGTTGTAGCGTTTGTGGTGATCCGGTCGTATTACCTACCGAGAAAGTAGTTGGTCACCGTGCGCATCCGCTTGTGGGATAGGACGATCCACACCACGATCAGATTACCGACGGTGGCCGTAATGACGATGCCCGCGAACAGCACGTTCCACACGATCAGTCGCCACAGTGGCAGTATCGAGAAGAAGTCCATGCTTTGCCTGGAAAAGAAGTTACAGTGGAAAAGTCAAAACAGGGTGATGCTGCTAAAACTTTTGAAAACACCGACACGGTCAGGCACAGCTCACTGATCCGGCAGTTTTTTTTTCGCATCTACAGCCACTGGAATACTGGTCGCCAAGGACGAACGGTTTTTGGCGAATCAAATTCATTAAATTTCAATTGAATAGATTAACAGGATGTTGTTGAGCGATATAAGTTGACGAACGGACACAGCATCTGACAGCGCAAATGGGAACTTTTTTGAATGTCGCAGAAATTATTCAGCATCGCTGGACCGTTTTTGAATGTCCGATGCGTGCGCCATGTTTTTGCATGTCCCGGGTGATGACCATTTTGGGATTAATCGCTTCATTTATTTCTTGGAAGTATTTTTAGTGTGCAAGTTCAGCGTGTCGTTCCTTGCTTTTGGCAATAAACATTCACTTAGAGTGCCTTGCCTCGTAGTTTTGTATTAAATTTAATTAAAGCGTTTTAAATTGCAGGTAAAACATTATTTTTCTCTCCTAAAAAGAATTATCTGGAGCTTTTTTAAAGTGGCAATGCAACGTTGCGTTGCTATTTTATAGAAATGGAGACGCCCAGTACTTCACTCATATGAACTGGCTGCGTACGTGTTTATGACTTGAACGGGACAATACGGCAATAAAGTTTCGGAATTTCGTTTCTTCTATAGCAACGCTGTACAATACACATTTTATTGCCCCTCTCTCTCTCTCTCTCACTCTCTCTGGTATGGCACCCCAGGAATTAGGCAGACGGCCAAGCATATCATCATGACTGGACGAAATGACACGGTCATGGTGAAAGCTCTAGTCGATTCGTACTAAAAGCTGAGGGCAAGGTCACAATTTGGGTTGCCAGACTACAGCAAAGTGTTTGAAAAACTCACGTGGAGAAACTGAAGAACTTGATGCAATTCATGTTCACAGAATCACAGATTTGTCTGTTTCTGTTTGCGTACGAGAAGTTCGCAAGAATTGCTTTATAAGGACCTTCGAGCACCGGAGGAGTGTTGAAACTGTAACCAACACAATGAATTGCTCTGGCAACGTATTACGAAGCACTATACTTAAGAGGCTTCACGTGGATGTGATAGAATGGATTATAAGCTCGAGGACTGTTACGCAATCTAAATCTGAATGAATAGCCAGCACTCAATGCCATCAACAGGTTTCACCACTCACTGGAGTTCCTATACCTGTCATTAGCAGACGATTGCCAGACGAGATTTAAAGATCTGCACACTGTGCGCTCGAATGTTGCTTCATGTTGCTTGGAAAAACATTTGATTTGCGTTATTTATGTAAATCTCCGCTCCACCTCAAAGGCTTCTCGCAAGGCAACTTTATAATTGCTACAAATGCTTCCCAGCTAATCGTTCCTAACTTCTAACTAATATCCGTACCACAGCTCCCTTCAGTTAGGTGCAGTTCCTGGAACAGTTTGACACGGGCAAAAACCAGCACCATCCAGCCCTTCAAACAATGTTAAAAATCAATTCAAACACTACCCCGCCAGAGTGCACACGAGTGCCCGACCAGCAACAAAAAAAAGGCTCCCAAAACTGGTGCCTACAACCAGCTCACCAATATCCAACGTGTGGCGTGAGTTTTAAACATCATAATCAACGTACCGGGCATCCCTGGGTTTCCCATCCGTTTTTGTGCATCATGTATCAAGGGGTTGGCTCGAGTTTCCACTGTTCGGTAGGAGCAGCACCAATGGAAAACTTTTCCCTATGATGTGGTGATACACGTACACACACACACACACTCGACAAGTACACTTGTCGGTACAATGAAGCACACCCCGGGCCCCTTGAGAATGGGACGGAGTTTTGTTGCGTGCTGTGAAGTTGATGCCAGTGCCAGCACAGTTCCCCACCATTTCCCACTCTCTCTACCATTATTGCCTATTGTTTTAGTTGCAAAATCAAAGCATTCGTTTGATCGAAAACCTGTTAGTGTGCGCCGGCTTCTTTTTTACGGCTTCCTGTGCTTGATACAAACACTCGAACGCGCTTGCCGAGCAAAAGGCGAGCAAAAGCAGTTGTGTACATTAAATCGTAATAAGGGTGTATATATCGTTTAGCGAAATCAGACCACCAGTACGGTGCTCGCAGGACGAAGCCCGCTTATAAGTTTCCCATCGAACACAATGATAAACGCTGATTGGATTAGTTCGCTACCGCGTATCAGTCGCTTCTCGGTCGGTCGAATACATTTGGGGTAGCCAGCAATCTGCAACGATTTGTAAAAGCTGTAACAATGCGCACACATCCACACAAGTGTAGTGCAAACATTTAGCACAATTTTCATTCGAGCGAGGCGAGGTTCCCGGGAAAGCGAACGAGTTTGCCTGGCCACGATAAAACGCACGTATAAAACTGCCATCTCGATGGAAAAGCGGATAACATTGCGGTAGACTGTTCGTATGTTGTTACGATTAATTACGCTACATTAATTGTGGCTGGTTGAGGGTTGAATTCTGGAGCAAGTCAGTCAGACCCACAAGCAGACGGCGGGTGCGAGTGTGTGTGTGTGTTTAATTGAATAAATTCCGAATTTCCACTTACGGGTGTACTGCTTTTCCTCCCAAAATCGGTGGCAAAAACCACAGCAGCGAACCATTTTCGGGGTAAACGAGCTGTAGCTGTAAGCGAGACCATGGAGAGGCTGCGGAACCCTGTTCCGTCTGTGCATGCAGTTCCGAACTCGTGATAAGCTATATGCACAACTCAACACACTTCAAACTGACCAATTATTTCAATCCCGTGCTCGGGTCTGTTTGCAGCTGGCCGGTGAGATGCTTTCGGGCTGTCAGAACCAGAGATGAAGGGTGGGCGAAACTTTCACCATGTGTGTGTATACATGTATGTGTGTGTGTACTTTTCGTACCATTTAGTATCATCATTTCGTAAATGGGTAATCGCAAATGAAATAGTTTGCAACGCTACAACCGGAGAGAGAGAGCGAAACAGTGAATGAAGTGAATGAGTGTAACAATCCCAAGCATCTCATACCGTGCAATCTACCTTCCACCGTCACATGAATGCCTTCGAGACATGCGCTGCGAAGAGATGGGGCGAGGCATGCGTGAAAGACGGAGAGTACAACGGGACGCATCTTCTTGGATGCAGGTTGTTTCGAACTCGTTGTTCGACATTCTGCACCGTACTGCACAGGTGGAACCGTTTGTCTGTGCATCGCATGCATGGTATGCATTACGATTCGTCGCACGTCGTACACGGCAGATGCGCGTCCCCGTCCCGGTACACTTTTGCATACACGGAATTCTCATTTGCTGCGATGCATTTGTAAAATACTCTTGTACGACTCGAACTTCCTGCAGCCTTCCATGGTTTCTTTCCACGGTCGTAAGTTTACATCCCAGAAGACCGAAACGGTAGCTCCATTCGATTCGAAGAATCCGGCACACCGGGCATGAGATGATGTTTTGATGTTTTTCTTCACCGTGACCTCGCACTACTCTTTTGGACAATATGGAACCCCCGGAACCGGCACTGACCTTCTCTCGACGTGGAAAGCCCACACACTGTGACCTGGGTGTGTGTGTGTGTGGGAATGCTGGTTCTCATCGCTACGCTCTTAACAGCGCTACCAGTTTGCCCACCTAGAACAATGCAGCACCCCGGTTGCTTGGGAAATGGAGACGCCTGGTAGCTCACCGTTCCTAGCTGGCTGCGTACGTTCCGTACCGTCGACGGTACCGGGGCACCCTTTTGTTTACTTCTGTTTCGCAGTGAAGAACATACACTCATGCCATATTCCGGTTGCCGGTGCGATGCATGCCGAGTCGGGGCTTTAGTGGTGCGCTGGCGGAATGCTTCTCATAGCGCCAACGAAGGATGCTCCACCGTTTAAGCTTCGGCTGAAGCCGTTGTAAAATAATAAAAGCCGTTGAAATTCTCGCACTACCCAGCGGGACGGGTACCGGCAATAGGATATCCGGATGTTTTGTGTAGAAAACGGGGGGGAAGTAAGAACGCTAGCCAGCTTTTTAGCTATTTGCACTTTTATTTTCGTGCATACTGCCGGCGCACAACCCAGAAACCTTCGTAATGCGCCCATATAGTATCGTTTTCTCTTTTGCACTATAGGAAGAAAAAAAAAACACGCTCTCCCATTGTACGGATGCACATTAGCCCGGATGTTAGTGGCTGGATGACGACAGGAATGTTGCTAATCTAATCCACCCGTTGCACCGCATGCAAACATGCATCCGGACAAGGCTTTAGGGGCGTAAGCTCGGCACAGCGTAAACTTGTCCACCCGTTTATACGCTCGTAAATCCACCCCCCTTTCAGCCCACTTAACGCCGGATGCGAAAAAAAAGCAAGCAAGTAAACAGCAGCGAAAAAGATGCAGAAAACCGAAACGAAACGATCCGTCGCTCACAGAGTGCCAGTGCCTTTTAATGCGAGCTGACGCACTCATATCCTTCCCGGTGGTGTGAAAGATGCCGGCTTCCTGACGGGGGGGGAAAGTTTTATTTAAAACCCTGTCAAATCCGAGTACGTACATGCTTTCGGCCGTGCCGTTCGGGTCCGCATATTTCCCGGCGAACGTCGGTAGGCTGGTCACGGTTCCATCGCGCCAGGCAAGCTCCAGCTCGGAGGCTGTAGTACTCCAGCCCATCTCGGCCGCACTTCCGTTAGTGCCGGAAGGGCAGCAGTTAGGCCCGGTGGCCGATTTATTTTCCCCGCTCAGTAAGGCTGTCACCGCTAGGTCCATGATCGTGTTCGGGGGGTGAGAAAGTGGGCGATGCGTGTTCGTTGTCTGAAATGGGGCGAGAGCAAAAAAAAAAGAAGAATGAATACAGTTAAGTTGCTTTTTCTTTTATTGAGAGGGTGCACAACAAAAAAGCACGACCCCTCTATTTGGGGTTGATTAAAGAAAAACGCTGGCGAAACATTAAATGAGTCATTTGCCGCAACTCGAACGACAGCCAGGCTTACACATCCGGGAGTTGATTGTTAAATAAAACTATTTGCGATGATGTCGTAATAAACTGAAGCGGAAATCCAAAAACAAAAAAGGAGAGAAAGGATGAGCAAACCCCGGAACCAGATAACAAAGGGCGAAACGGTGGGGGAAAGTAAACAAGCACGGTCGGAAGATTGTCATTTGCCATTAAAAGTTTAACACTAATTTGGGACCCCCTGGCTGGTGTGTTTTCTCTCGAGACTGCAATCGAGCAGGAAATGGGCGGAATTAAGTGTACGAGAGGGGGTGAAGTGGAGTTGTGCAATTTCCTCGCAAACCGAGCAACAAATTGCTTGTAAAACAAGGACCGATTTTACTCGGCTTCCTTTGTGCCGCCGCTCCACGGCAGGGTTACCATTATTATTATTATGCTCACGAGATTGGTGGTCCGTTTGTTGCTGACATATTTTTCCACCCGACGATCGAAACGAAATGGTGATGCTGGTTCTTTTCTTTTTTTTTGGGTGGAATGGAACCGACGATCGTGTACGGGCAGACGGGCACAGAAATGGAGCTGGCACGCTCGAACGCAACAAAGCCGGAGATGGCCAACTCTCGGTGCTCGGCAATAAACTCAAGATAGTGATTCCTAACAACTTTAATCATCGTTTCGGTTCGAGTGCCTGAGGCTAAATTGAAATTGTTGGAAACGGATATGTAGCGGGTGTATGGTTGCGATAATTGTGTACCATTGCGATTGCGTTACTTGCCTCGAGTCTTGGGCGAAACTTCCCTAAAGAACAGCTGGTGACACAGCATTTGAAAACACTTTAAAAAGGAATGCAGAACAGAACCATTAAACATGCGTTTTATTATTACTATTTTCTTTAAATAATACGTAAAAAACGATTTCCTTTTCGAATGCGATTCAATTAGGTTTTCCTTTCGTTCCATACTTAATAGAAACCTTAGAAACAATCTCATTAAGATTCCATTACCAGAGGAAGCACAAATAGGCAATAGACAAAAAAACGGCATAACAATGAACATTTTTCACGTAGCAAAATTTGAATTGTTGACTGTTTTTTTTACCGCGCATGTCGTATTTAAATGCTAGCGCCTAAAGTTAGGCAATGCACGTAACAGCATTGAGTTTACACTTTGCTTCTTATTCCATTTCGCGCAGCTTCCCATTTGCTGTGTGCGGTGTGAATTTTAAGCAGCATATTTCCATACTTAAAACACTTATGCTTTAAATCATTTATTTTGCGGAAAGAAAAACCAGTGAACGCAATTTTTTTTTTGCTTAGCTAACAACGATCTTTCGTCACATTCCGTGTAGCTATTTTATGATTGACGTGATTACGGCCGGAACTTTTCGGGTGGGACAATCGGCCACAATCTCGTCGATCTACCCCTGGAAGTGGAAGTGAAATCTATGATCAACCGAGCAAGGGCCATTGGCCAACGCAAAAAGCGCAAACGATAAAACTTTGCTCTTTACGATCAAAGTCCGTCCACCGGCATATGTAATAAAAATGGGTGGAAAAATTTGAAAGATTGCTAAAACATGATAGAAGCTTATCCGTGTACGCCGACCGAACCCAGCTCAACCGTGGACGATTAATATTGGCATCGAGCGCAGAAAAACAATGCGCAACAACAACCCGAAAACTGTCAAGCGCTTGGTTTTTTTTCTGGCTTCCCCCAATGCCGGCCACCATTAAACGCGTTATGGAAAGCGTACAAAAATAAAGAATGACAGCTGGGCAACAGCAAAAAAAAAGTGCACACGCCGAACAAAATACGAACAGAAAAAAGCCGAACTAACCGTAGCACACAAGATCAAATTTACTCAACCTCGTCCGATGAATCAATTCATTAGTTCTGCCGGGGAAAAAAAACCGGTCCACTTTCCCAGGGATCCGCCCGGGAAGGCCCGGAGACACGGGCGATGGAAAAACTCCTGTTGCTAGCAATTTGTAAAAGTGTGTCCTTGGCTTCGGGGCTTTCCGATACGCCGTGTGCCGTTCGGCTGATAGTTGGGCTGTCAATCTAACGTAACCACCGCCGCCACCACCGACACTACCGCGCACAGTCGATGCGGGTTTGTTCACCGCTTTTCCGGGAGTGAGTTCTGCCTGCTGCCGCCATCACTCACCAGCCACCAGTGCAAGCAGGCTTCCCACATCCGGCAATATCGCTTTTGCGAAATCGAATTCAATTCCGTTCGGAGGCAATTTTCTAGACAGGTCATATGTAACACAATTTGTTATTTTTGTTTGGCAAGCGCCCACTTTCGATTTTCGGTTCGGTTCAATCAACTTGAATATTGGGCAAACGGTTGTACGGGAACCACTTGGCCTGCGCGTGGGGAAGGCGTCGAAGGTGGTTATGTGTCCATACATTTGTGTGGCCGTTTTGCCTCATAAACCAGGTCAGCAGGAAAAATCGTCCCCGGAAGAGTGAGAGATCGGGAGGGAGCACGAACAGACGAAAAGGGAAGGGATTCGTGGGAGCAAAAGTTTAAGAAATCAGCCAGGAAAAGGGGTATGAGGGAGGGGCCGGGTGGCCGGAAGAATAGTCTGGGGAAAGTTGGCAAACCAGTTCAATATCATCGGAACCAACACGAGAGCACGACGGTGTTGCAGGCCGTCCGTGTCATGAAGTTAGCAGCAATCAAGGCGCCACCACACAGAGGCCTGACGTACCAGACAGGGGAATTGTGGCACAGGGTGGTAAGGTTTCTCACTTCTGCCTCTTATCACACCTTCCGCCCTTTTTCCATCACCCTCCAGCCACACCAATTCTTTTGCCACACTCGTCGACACACCATATGGCGGCCCGGTGCAGAACGATACACAACAGTGCGAGGGCCACAACGCGTTAGCCAAACACGGGGCTGTCATTTGGATGAAAATTTATGCGATCTAATGGAATAGAAAAGGAGCGGCGATGGTTGGGATGGAATGGAGGGATTGATGTGCAGCAAGTTGCCAAAGGACAAACGAAGCGTCCGAAGACAAATCACCCTGACGTCACCGGCGGCGGCGGCGGCGGCAGAGCAACGGTGGCCACTAGTAGTAGACCCCCGTGAGCCAAACCCAAACAAAAGCCTCCCGAAAAGCCCCGGGATGACGATGATTGATGGATATCGATGGGAAAACCGACGATCGGTTCCTCTCGCCCTCTCGCTCTCGCTCTCTCATGTTCACCGTTTTCACCACTGTGGCCGCCGGGATCACCTCCTTTTTGCCAGGCACACCACGCCCAACGTTTCATTGTTCCCGCTCATTTGTCTTCGAACGGCGGCACACTTTTGGGTGGCGTTTGGGGTGGAATTGAAAATGCAAAGCAGCAGCAATCGGGTACGAATTCCGGCGAGTATATCCGTCCGGTTTCCTTCGTTTGTCCAGAAACGTCAGTCTATAGTCCCTATCCTAGCTCCCAGAGTGTTTAACTTTAAGTGAAATGTTGCGTCGTGTCGTTGCCGATCCCAATTGCTTAAAAGCATCCGTTTTCCAGCGGCGTCTCTAGTGGGGCCAGCCAGTCGGTTGTGCAACTTTCTATTGAACTTTTACCACACGAGCACAAACAATTGACTCGACGAGGACGGTTTTACGAAACGACAAGACATCTGTTGAGATTTGAAGGTAGTTCCGTGTTCTCTCCCATCCCCAGTTTGGAACCTTTTTTTTTGCGTTCTCAAGATTTTCCTAAACCTCACACACACGCGCCTAGGCACGGGAGTATCAAAATACCCTTATGATGGGTGTGCTTGGGTTGGGTTTATGGCTGCCCGATTTCCACTTGGGAGGATCTTGATGTTCTCGATAATGTTCAAATTTGTTTAGCAAACTATTCCACTTAAAGAGGGCAAATTTGAGGTTAAGAGCACGACCGTACGGCCTCAAGAGTTGCGGATGGAAGGGGGGGGTATGTAGGCTCCTCTTGAGAAAAGGTTAATGATGCCTCGTTGACTGTCGCAATGGTTTTGGGTCACTGGACACCCAACAGGTTTCCTTTAACACCTTCACCAACGGGGCAATACGTTTTGGCCCCCTAAAACCGACCGTTACCGTTGGGTCGAGGTTAAATTACACAGAAAATCGTAACTACGTGTGTCACCGTGTACCCAAGAATGTAAGCATTTTCCCCCACCATACTGCTGTGAGTGGTGGATATTGGATGTACGTACCTCTTAAAGTCCTCTTTATGGTTGTCCGGTGTGGGAAAAAAGGATTTGCAGTTCCGCTATTTTTTTTTATAGCACAAGGGTCGTTTAGTGCCGTGCAGTCGTGGACGTCGCTATAAATCAAGCGACACAATCCTTGCGGAAAATGTTACGGCAGCTATCAAACTGGGACACCACACTACACACTACACACACACACACGGACACACTAAACTCAGCTATTTACTATTGCGTTCGGTTTTACGACACGAAGGGACAACACTTTCACAGTGTAATTATCATAATCTTAATATTCACACATGTTGCATGATCTTTCGGCGTGTGCACTTTCGCTTGACACTTTTCGGTTTGGCGCAACGGGCAACAATGGAACGGCGCGGGCATAGACACGGAACTCGCGCGAAAAATGGCAACAACAAAACCAAAAAACGGGGTCACAAAGAAATCAACCGATGGCACTCGGGGCACCCTGCCTGGCAACATGTATCCTTTCCAGCGCCTTTTATGATGAAGATGATGATGACGGTGATGATGCTGTACCGTGCGCCATTTGCCGTCGGAAGTGAGATGTTCGGGGTACCGCCACCACGAAACAGGAGACGATCATCGTGCCTCCGTTTTGGCCTCCTGCAAAGGTTCCCGGCTGCTCAACGGCTTGACTCGAGTGGTGATGATGGTGGAGGTGATGCCATCATCGCTCAATTGCACCTTTACCCGAGAACACCCATAAGAAGGATCGCCTTTTTGTAGTTCGCCTCCTTTGTTCACGGGCCGAGCTATGATGATGCTTGTCTTTCGCGCTTTCTCCTTGCTTTTCTTGTTTAGTTTTGGTTGGTGCTGTGCGCTGCTGAACAGCTTTTTGTTTTTTACTACTTCCGGTTCCTTTACATGTTGTCCCGGGGAGGGAAGTGTTTAACAGCGAGAATGGAGGTAAATGTACTACACTACCTTCCCACACGCGTTTCCAATCGCATACACACACACACACACACACGGCACGAGAGCGCATCCGAACAAGATGACGCGTCTCGACGTACTCACCCACTGTTGGTTGGCACTGTGCGTGAGACGTGCTGTTCGGTTCGTGGCTAAGACGAAACTGACTGAACGCACGAACGCATCCCCGTCGGTGGTTGAGTATCCTAGCGTCACTCACGCCCGACGCACGAATCTACACGACCGTGTTGAGCACTCGGCACGGATGTTTCTCCCCATCGCTTGCCTGACCGATGGCTTGTAAACAATACGACACGATCCCATGCGAAACAATGGAATAAGACTGGCTTCGTCTTCGAGACGGCGGGTTCGGTCAGTTCGGACTCACTGCTCGGGATCTCAGCGCGGAAGAACCGGAAGACGAGGATTGCGGTGCGGTAATTAATCGCCTTGCGCGCGTAATGTGCGCCTTCCCTTCTGGTCTCGCTCGTACATCGCTGGACCCGCTGGTCTGTAAACACTTACTCATCACATTTATCAATTACGCATAATAGGGACCGGTTGTACCGGTACGACCAGGCGCCTCCATCTGTCGCAAGCTATCTGGATTTTTATTTTGTCTCGCTTTCTTACACTGGTTCGATTTCTTGGAAAGATAGTTAGCATGGGAGCAAATTGAATTTGGTGTGAGAATGTCTGGAACGAGTCTGGGCTGAAATAGACGGTGAATCAAAATTAGTCATAATTTTACACGGAATTGTAGGTGCATGGGCTTTTTTGTGTGTAGGATGTGGAAAGTGAAAGCACTGAGCTATTATGAGTGGCTTCAGACATTCGAAATACACCGGATTTAATGTGAAATTTTGTCGTTCAGATTGCATAGTATTTGTAGTTTCCTGGTATTAATTTACAGCAAAGCAAACAATTTAGCCTAAAAGTATGCAATTGATTGATCTTTCGCGTGTATATTCCATCACTATTTGTATTCATAATAGTTGTGTAGATTAGATGGAAGTGAAGATAACTCTAACGATGAGAATTAAACAGATTGTTAATAAAACGGAGGCAATAAAAAAGGCAGCAACTATCTTATGAAAATAGTCAAAAAGAATATCAAACGAAAGCTTAGAATTCTCGCTATTGTTCATTCTTCACCATCTTCCAGGTAACAGGAACCTGGAATCTTCAAAGTTAACAAGACAAAGTGAATGCTTGTCTGGGGAGATACATTAACGTGCAAAAGATGTGAAGAATTCTGTCAGGATCACAATTTCGGACAAACATTCAATACATAGTTCTCGAGAATCACATCACACGACTATCGGTTTCATATGCTCATATGGTTGTGGTCATTCGAACAAAAAAAAGTACAGCAAGACACAGAGAGGATATGCTATGGTTGTCGTTGAAGGAAAAAAGATGGATCACAAGTTAGCAGACCTGTTTCCCAATTCCAGGAAGATAACCGTGCGCAACTTTGTTCGGAGACCAGAATCAAGTGAAGTAAAAGTTGTCGGAGAGCAGATACACCCGTCGATGAAGGCTAAGGAGGCCTAGACAAGAGAGTTTGAAAGATGACAACTCTGACAGTTGGTCGCAAACTGATAAAGTGGTAGCAAATAAGCAACAAGAATCCTTCAATATTTATAAGCCACTGTCGAAATTAATTCGTATTGAATTAAAGAGGGAAACACATGTTAACTAAGTACAACAAACTACATTAAAATGGCTCAGTGCATAAGTGTTCTATAAAGACCTCGTGAATGGCCTACCTTTAGGCGCATTGCATACACTCAACAAGTGCTTACCCGTCTACTAACATTGATAGTCGTCAGACGATAAACAAAAAAAGCTGTAGCCCCACACAATTACTTTTATTTGCCGCCAAAGCTCTTAATTAGGTTGTGAATCATACCGGGAATTAAATGAAAACATTAAAAAGCTCACACTAAATAACGGACGGCGAACGGTGTGTTGGAGACCATCCGGTAACTCATCGCAAACGCGAACGTTAAGGACATCCCCAAGCGTACACGCACACACACACACACCCGTAACTGAGTTCGTTCGGGGTTCGGGTTTGGGAGGGAGCGAGAGCAAAAATGGCCCACAAAAAAATACAGGTCGCCTAGAAGGAAATGGCAAATCACACAGATGCTTTCGTCTGGTTGTGGCGAAACAAATCGCGTACGGCAACAAAACTGGAACATGAGTGGACGCATACACGTCCTTAACCTAACGGCCTCAACCGTGCAAAAAGCTTCATATGCTTTGTTCTGTGGAGCCGTGCGGAGAGCAAGGAAGGGTGCGTTAGGGACAGCTGGGACAGCTCCACGGTTTATATGCCTTGTGTTTTGGCTTGTTGGCGTGTGCCGCGTTTGTTGAATTGGTAGGGACGGGGGGGGGGG
>KZ063130.1:41863-74398 GCA_002091835.1 Anopheles maculatus
AAAGGGTGTCCATCCCGGATGGGTAGTCATCTGTTGCTGATTGTTTGTTTGATGATTTGGCGTGCGTACGTAGTGTTTAAGGATTACCCAAGGAATAGACCGAACAAAAAAAAAAGGAAGAGTCTAAAGTGGTCATCTATACGTACGCATACACACACACACAACACAAGCGGACAAACGTTACTATTATATCGTTAGTAGACGGGTTTATTAAACGTTTCGCACAGTTATGGTGGTTTGGGGAAGGTTTTGTTTTACACAGTACGTCGATTATTTGTTTTCGGATATTTGTTGTTAGTATGTGTTGCGGTATTAGACAGACTTTGATACTGATGTTCTCGGCAAAAGACAACCGGAAACATTTCAAATAAGCCTGCAACAAAATACTAAAAAAACCCAACTCTCACACACATACACACCCACAAACACACAGACACACAAACACATACACACATACATGTACACCTCATACTAGACGAAGCTCGCAATTGGTATGGTACACAATGCCGCACCGAGCACAGCATTCGAGCAAATAGAGGACAATTCTTCTGTTCATCATAAAGCATACATTTAGGCGTTTTCTCTTTGCGTTGGATCTTTCCATGTAAAGAATGGTTGCCTTTACAGAATAATTCTAAATTGCTTTTCAAAAAGCTTAACTTATCCTTAAGCTTTCTGTTGTGTAGTGACAACCTTTTTTTTTCGTCAAAAAACAATACAAATTAATAAGTAATTAGTTGGTTTTCATCTAGTACCAAATGCACCTGTTAAAAAAAAAAAACGCCTAAAGTTATGCTATATACGTACATGGTATTTGCTTTTTTCATCGTCCTTTATCTCTATTTCTCAAATGCGGCACGAAGCGCGGTTTAAAGGGGATTTTTTGTTTAAAATTTGCAAACATTCGTTAAGTATGCAGTGGGGCATTTCCTTGTTCTTTGGTTTTATACACTACATATTCCCTTCCTGGTTTTGTTTTTGTTTCGTTACGTTTCACAACAGGGAACCCATTTTCAAACAATGCGATATCAATTATTAAGTATTGCACGAGCAAGCTCCCTCTCTCTCTCTCCCGTTACAGCGCACCCGGAAGCTCCCGGGTTGTGTGTCATGATTTATGCAGCTTCCTTCTTTTACCGGGTTCATAATTTAATATTTCTTTTTGCTTTTCCCACCTCAAATCGGAACGTGCCATCAAAAACGATGGTGGCACACACGGGGCTACCATTAGCTAATTAGATTGTTTGATTAGTTTATGATGTTTCGATGGTTAAACGCGTCGAACGTGCCGTACTGGCGCGTAAACACTAGTCGCAACGTCACACGTGCTTTTGCTGCTGCTGTCGACGTGTCGGCGTAGCGGTAATATGGATTCGCTATTGGCAGAGCAGCTGTTGCCTGCCGGAATCGGTATTTTGATTTACATTCAATCGTGGTTGTGTTAAGCTAGTAAGTAAAGCATGCTGATCGTATCATTTACATCCTTTCTGCTCCATGTTTGATTAGCGATCTAACGCTTTAAGAATTGGGGAGTTTTTTTAAACGATAAACTATTCTAATAATGTAAAATAAATAACTTATTGCCTTTGATACTACTTTCTATCCAGAGATGTGAGACCACTTACGTACTACGATGAGAAGAATGACATTAGCCGTCAATTAGTTGCTTAGCTGCTAGTGTGCTCTTGATCACTCAAACTACTACTACCATGGCTTTGAGTCGATTGAAGCAAACATCAAACATCGATGCACCGAATATACAATGGGGCGTTTAAATCCTAGAGCATTCACTCCAATTGCTTAGCGTGTCATATGTGCAGCCCACCGTCGAGAATGTGCGTTCCACCGTTTTAACGTTACTCTACCGTTTTCTAACCTTACATTTAATGTCCCAACCTGCGACCGTACGACAAAAAGCACCATCTTCCCGCTCCACCGGAGCTGCTTGCTGGCTGCAGTTAGATATCCATCCTGCCCGCACATTATCATACCACCTCCACGTCCGATGCGTCGCTGTTGCTGTTGCTCAGCTCGTCACATTTCGGCAACAGTTGTTTGTCCTTGGCAAAGATGCCCGTCTGCAGCTGGCGAAGCTTTTCCTGTGCCGACACCGGGATGTTGATGAGTTTTCTAATTTTGTTATTGATTTCGTAGTTGGAGAACTGTTCCTGCTCCTCCCGCTTCTGCTTTCGCCATTTGGCGCGCCGGTTCTTGAACCATACCTGCAAACCAAGCGAGGGACAGTCAAAAATAAAGCGAGAAGCAAAATCGATACACACTTCCTCACAGCAGGAGTTGTACGCGCTTCCGGCGACCGAACGCTCGGAGCGTTTGAGTGGGTGCCGGAAATTACAACTTTGGCCGTAACTCAATTTGTCGATTTCATTATTATTGAGACGCGCGGCACAATCAACAAGTGTGCTTGTTGAGTTTGAAAGTTCCGGGAATTAAAAACACCACAACAAGGCTCGCCCCGTGGTGGTGGTCGTGATTCGTAAATGATTCTCCACCCTCCCTCCCCCTTTGCTTACCTCGACGCGCTCCTCCTTCAGGTCCACCTTAATTGCCAGCTTTTCCCGCAGCAGTACGTCCGGGTAGTGCGTCTTGTCGAACGTGGCTTCCAACTGTTCCAGCTGCTCCTCGGTGAAGATGGTCCGGTGTCGGCGCTTTCGCTTGATGTGTGAGTCCGCGTTCAGGAATGGATACCGGGGCCGGAAGTTGCCGTTGCACGCGACGAGCCCTACCTGCTGGTGGAGATGGGCGGCAAACAGATCCGGCTGCAGATAACTGTGGCAGGACGATGGATATGCTACTGAGAAGATGGAAGAAGGGAGAATAAATGTCTCGTTTATGGCGAACTTATTAAATACCGTCGTTACTCACTTCCAAGAATGTTTGTCGATAGCATGTTCGCTTCGGATGATGTCGGGAGATGCAATGTACCGGCTCCGGCACAGCGGAAATAGTTGGACAGACTCTGCTTGGTGTGTTCCAGCTCGTAGGCCGCACTGTCTAACCGTTGCGGAACGGGGGACAGCAGCTTATCGTTCAGGGCACCCGCTTTGTGCTGTGTGATTGTGTCCTGATTAAGCCCGAGTATGCTTTCGATCGTAAAGACGGATGCAAACGAAGGTCTCGAATCGGTTGGAAGCGTTGTCGGCCCCGTGGGCGATGTGGAAGAAGTGGAAGCCGTGTCCTGATCATTGGAGCTTTCTTTCTGGCACTTGCTGGTGGTGCTGGTGCTACCGTTTAGCCGTTCGTTGCCAAACATTGCTGATGCAGTCGTAGAACAGCTCCACCGAGAGATGATCGCTGGCTGTTTATTTTTAGCCAAACAGCGAAATGTTTTGAACGTTCTTGTGCTGCGTTTTGTTGCCCGTAGCTACGTGAAACACAATCCAACGTACGAATGCAACCTCAAAACCGTTTACTACTACGTTTCTAACTCCGGAATCCTTCGACGCCACAATTGCTATCAGTTCGGAATGAAAATTTTTGCCTAAAAAGTATTAATCCAACCGCTTTCCGTTCCTTTTTTTTCCCCCTCTTTTGTGTGTGTGCAGTTCAGGCGCATGCTATGGCGAATGGTGATTTGAATTGCCGTTTGACAGCGGGCGAAAATGGTGAGCGGTTGGATTAAGTATTCGCCGCATGCGTTTGACAGTTTTGCTCGTGCTGCAAAATACAAACATGGTGGCTGCAGTGGAAATGAATTATTGTTCTTGTTACACCTTTATTTATCACTCTTGGCTTACAACCACGCAACTACTCTTAAATGGCATGCATCTTAAGCAGCAAATCATACACTATTTCATCGCCCTTCGCCTTCCGGAACGTCATGTTGGTTTGGTTGTACACGATGTTACGAATGTTCCAGATGAGCTGATCGACGCACAGCTTCTCCTGTGGCGGTCCAACGTCCACCTCCACGGTGCTACCAACCGGGTCGCTCGGAACCTCGTCACCGTAACCCATCGGGTATGGTTCCCAGTCGGAGAGCACCTTCCGCATCCAGTGCTTCTTGCTGACGGTGTTCCGCGTCGATCGCGTACCGAAGATGTTAATCGCTTTGCAGAAGATGTATCCAAGCTTGGCGTAGAACACTTCCTGCCCATCGGTCGCAATGTACATGTGATTGATGTTCATCATCACCTTGCAGTACTTCTCAATCTCGTCCATCAGGTACGTGCCAATTCCGCGACCCCGATAGCGATAATCCACAACGACCGATTCCACATACGCGGAGGTGTCATCTGCTGGCACTGGGGAAACTTTGGCGTGCCCGAGCACGGTGACTGTTTCGTCGATTAGCTGCGTCAGCACGAACGTGATCGGCAGCATATCGGTCGATGTTTCGAAGCCCGGCCAAATGCCGAGGGGGCGGGTAGTGGGAAAAGCTTTTAAATTACTTCTTCTCTACCAATTGAACCGTTGCCAACCGTTAGTGTCTGCGACGACGACAGAACAAATTAATGGAAAGGGTCTATGTTGACACGCTCGCGCACATATCGAACCCGACTTCGTAGACTAATTATTGACCTACACTTCGTGTTGCTGATCACGGTGCCCTCGCTCTCTCTCTCTCGCTCGATGCGGCAATTTATTGTTTCGAAAGTAACTAATGTAAATAAACACGACCTAGAAAATCGTGTATCGAACGGTTTGCCGGCGTCATCGTTGGTCGTCGTGATCAGCTGTTTAAACATGTGCCATTAAACGCGACGATCTAAAATTAACTCCCATCGCAGCTCGTAAACTTGTGTGGTCTGCCTGTCCAGCATTTGAGACGCTGATTTATGGTTATAGAGGAAAAAGCAATAATCAATTTTAATAAGCAGCTGAGCTGTATCATATGTGTGTGTCTGATTCAAGTGCAGATGGACGTATAGAGGAAGCCACCGATATAATCCAGAAAGATACAGAACTAGTCTCGCATATGTTTCGGCATAACGGGACGAACAAGAATTCCAATCCATGGAGACAATTGTGTGTGTGGATTTTTACGTTATTTATTTGCCGATTTCATTTCCACGCATGTTCACTGCCAGCAAGCGGCAAATATTTCGATCTTGATGTCATATTGCGAAGAAACGTTAGGAAAAATCCCATATTTAATCCAGCTGCAATTAAAAGCAAACAAAACATCGAAATTAGTATTACACATTGCCCCGGAGTGCCATACAGAACGAAAGCGGAAGAGCATTGGCTACGTCGATGTGAGTTAAGAAACACTGATCAACAACAACACTGCACCCATACATTCATACCGCCGTAGCAAGCTCTTCCCCGCCACACACACGCACGCACGAACGTACGTACCTTCCTGAAGCCAATATCCTTGGCGTACTCGCGGAAGCACTGTCGGCAAATGTTCAGACCGTACTTTCGGATCATTCCGTGGTTGTTGGAGCAGGCACGGCTGGAAACAAGCAAACCAAATCCCCGATTAATACACGGCCGCTCTATTCTACCGGAACACCCAACATGGCGAAGCGGCAGTACACGTGCACAAGAACCGCAACCCGGGTGTCGGGTACCCTGTTTACGGCACCGGAATCGCTCGGAAAACGCTTTCTACTCACCAGAAACGCGAGCCCTGTCCGTATTTACGCGGATGCGAGTACCACAAGTTGGCGAAACCCATTTTTTCGGTTAAATTCTGTACGCAGAATACGCGAACGTGCTGAACACGTCGGTCGCCGTGATCAGCTGTTTAAACATGTGCCATTAAACGCGACGATCTAAAATTAACTCCCATCGCAACTCGTAAACTTGTGTGGTCTGCCTGTCCAGCATTTGAGACGCTGATTTATGGTTATAGAGGAAAAAACAATAATCAATTTCAATAAGCAGCTGAGCGATATCATATGCTTGTGTCTGATTCAAGTGCAGATGGACGTATAGAGGAAGCCACCGATATAATCCAGAAAGATACAGAACTAGTATCTCGCATATGTTTCGGCATAACGGGACGAAGAAGAATTCCAATCCATGGAGACAATGGTGTGTGTGGATTTTTACGTTATTTATTTGCCGATTTCATTTCCACGCATGTTCACTGCCAGCAAGCGGCAAATATTTCGATCTTGATGTCATATTGCGAAGAAACGTTAGGAAAAATCCCATATTTAATCCAGCTGTAATTAAAAGCAAACAAAACATCGAAATTAGTATTACACATTGCCCCGGAGTCCCATACAGAACGAAAGCGGAAGGGCATTGGCTACGTCGATGTGAGTTAAGAAACACTGATCAACAACAACACTGCACCCATACATTCACACCGCCGTAGCAAGCTCTTCCCCGCCACACACACGCACGCACGTACGTACCTTCCTGAAGCCAATATCCTTGGCGTACTCGCGGAAGCACTGTCGGCAAATGTTCAGACCGTACTTTCGGATCATTCCGTGGTTGTTGGAGCAGGCACGGCTGGAAACAAGCAAACCAAATCCCCGATTAATACACGGCCGCTCTATTCTACCGGAACACCCAACATGGCGAAGCGGCAGTACACGTGCACAAGAACCGCAGCCCGGGTGTCGGGCACCCTGTTTATGGCACCGGAATCGCTCGGAAAACGATTCCTACTCACCAGAAACGCGAGCCCTGTCCGTATTTACGCGGATGCGAGTACCACAAGTTGGCGAAACCCATTTTTTCGGTTAAATTCTGTACGCAGAATACGCGAACGTGCTGAACACGGAAAAATGTGGAGGCAAAAGAGTTTGACAGCTGTCAGTCGCTTGGCAGCTAGGGAAACAGCCGACGACTTTCGAACAACCGAATCGAATGTTCGACACGATGCTTGTTCGAAACTCATGTCGAAGTGGATTTGAATGTGTTCGAAAATATAATAACATCGAAATAATGATTTTAAAGAAGATTTTGTTTTACAAACACGATGTTTTGTTTCCAAAACATGTTTTCAGATGTAATTGATAACAAACCGTGGATAAAACTGTATCGTTATAAATGCTCTGAACAAGAAAAGAAGTAAAGCGTTTTCGAATAGTGTGAAGCGTTTTTCGAACTACGCCCGGAGGTTCAATTTGACGGTTTGATTTGAATGTTAACACAAAAAATAACTTTATTGATGCTCGTCAATCATAAATATGGTGTAGTGCAATAAGCAAATGTTGCTCATACTTTGTCTGAATGGTCCAACCGTTGAACCAGCGCACTATGTAATGCCGTAACGCAATAAAAGCACACGATTAAAAATGCCAGTTGCGGTGAGTTTTCTCGTTTTGCATAATGTGTTTGTATACGGTTACCGGTACCGGGAACGGTTTCGGAACAGGAACTTCAATTTTCTTCAATACTTCCACCGGGAACGGTTTCTCCACCTCGATCGGGTACGGTTTTTCCACCGTGTACGGGACCGGTTTTTCAATCACCTTCGGGATCACTTTGTAGATCGGTATTTTGATCGGCTGCTCTACGTTCACCTGTAGTGGATAGGGCTGTGGGATGTACACCTTGATGTAGTGGGGGACGGCTATCGGGACAGGATGCGGAACCGGGACGCCAACCTTCTGGAACACGGGCACAGGAACGGTTTTCGATTTTTCCGACACACTCGAATGGTATTGTGCTGCTGCGTGGGACTCTTTCAAACCTTCCAGCGCTTCCAGATAGCGTTCATCGAGCAGACCTGGATCTTCTTGATCGTGGTACACGTACTTCCCGTTTACCTGTGTTTGCACAAGCAGTAGAACCATCGCCGTCGATGTACAAAACATCTAAAACAAGGGTAGAGGATAGCGTTAAAGCAATTCTTTCTCCTTTTTGTACGAAGACGAACAACTTACTAATGGGCTCATGTTTTCGTGCGTTTAACAAATTACAGAAGGATACTAGACCGATTGGAAGCGAAGACAGTAAAGAAATGAACTGCTCTCCAATGGCGTGCAGACTTTTTATACATCCACCACCATTTCGTCCGATTTCCAGCAAAGCTTCCAATGCTTGGTGCCGATCACCTTCCCCGACCGAGCGGCAGCGTAATCATCGGTTTGGCTTCGTTCGGTCGATCGGAACACTCTTCCTTTCTTCTGCCGGTTGAGGGTGGGTGCATCCGGGTGTGGAAAGGGTGCAATTGCAACACCTACACCAGCGTGTCCGTAAACACAGCAGCAAAACACCGTTGTCGTTTGTTTTTCCTTTCACAAAGCTGGTTGGATCGGCCCTACGGAAACGACGCACAGTAAAACCCTCGCGGAAGCATTCTCCGTGCGCCAGCTGGGAAATGAAATGGAAAACCGACGCCGACGACGGTTCCCTCCGACTGCAAGACGTGCCTTTGATGCGTGCGATTTGATATCGGAATCGAAACACGATCGTCCGAGATTCGACTTCTGGTACGCGGTCCTGTTGCACATTGCGTTTTGCCGTTGCGTTGCGTAAATTTGGGTCAATCGGAGGGTGGTTTTGTTCGGAGTGCAGTGGGTTATCGGAACTCGTGACGATACGGTGCGATTCGGAATAAAGAACATTCCTGCACGAAAACTGTACAGGGGTCATTATTTAATATCACCACGAACCCATCGAAGGCGACTGGAAGGGATTGGACGTAGTTGGATGATAAAGTGAGGAGTTGCTTTTAAAATAATAGTTTATCATTTCTATGACGGCTAAGCCGCGAAGCATTGGACGAGAAGTGAAAGTTGGTGATTTGTAGCAGAAGCGAAAATTGAAAAGAAAATGAATATTTAGTTTGTTTCTGCTTTAATTTAATGTCTTTGTATTTCATCTAGAATAAAAAAACGCCGGAAAGTATGCAATTAGAAAATTATGGCACTCTAATCTTTCAACTAAACAACATATTTACTTCTATTACGGATCGAAACTACGTATAAACTCCTAAATTTGCAAAAGAAAACATCTTTTAATCGATACATTGCCACTGCAATCGCCCAATAGAGCGATACAAAACGTTAATTTTTAATCGATCAAAATTATTTTACACACCATAAGTTAACCATTAACGTCGATGTCGTTGCTCTTTAAATATTAGGTGAACCGTGCAGTACAATTGTTTCAGCTCAATTAGTTGTCTAATGGCATGAAAAGTGCCTTTTGAAGCGTGGGACGGTGAATTCGGTGAACAAACTGATTCGATGAGCCACCAACGGGTATGGTCACACAGGTCGATGGGGAAGATAAGCTGCATGTGCAATCTAAAACGCGTACGTGTAGGTGTGGGTGTATGTGTACGTGTTGATGTTTTATGATCAATTAAAGTGATTAAACACTGGGAGAAATTTCACATATTTTATTTCTCGATCGCTTCATATTCTCTCTGGTTTATACCGATAGACAATTGAGAAGCATTGAAAAGTGTTTTAAATAATTAATTCCTGGGTTCTTTGTTTCCCAGACATTGAAAAGGAACTAAATTAAGAAAAAAATGTATCACGGGAACGCCTAGTTTTATGCAATTTCAGTGAGATTGGATTTACACATTTTTAACAATTAAATTTGATATTTGAAAACCCAATATTTGCTCCTGACTCAATAGGCTACTGACTCAGATCCGATTCGTTCCACGACATTGATTGGCTTTGTTCCTAGCTCCCTTTCAAATAGTTACACAACGCTTTCCTTTGACGTGGCGTAATCTGTGAAGGGTTACATTATGAATGGGAATTGCATACTATTAGGGGTAGATTCTTAGTATTCAAACAAAATTCTTAATCTAAAGTTCCGACGCTACAAACCCAGTTCAATACAAATCATTGTCTTTGTCGTTTAAAAACAATATCATTTTCGGATACACAATTGCACGGAAATAATCGAAACACCGTTCGTCTGTCGTTTGAAATTAATGTGTTTTACTTTATCAGTAATAGTCAACTGTGATGAGTAGAATTTGCCCAGTACCGGCAACTGTTGGCATATATTGGTCTCACTTCTCGTCGAGACACACATTACACATACACGGTATCGTTTCGTACCGGGTCCGTGTGTTCCATCCCCCCTGCACAGACACACACACACACGGTAGTGGTACGTTATGAATTGAATAGGTACAGATAAAACAACTAACATATTAACCGACGATGACGACGACACGAAATTGCATAAATCTGTTCGGTTGTTGCCACTGTCTGGCCCCCAGAAAAACCCGAATCTCGTTTGTTTTTTACTCTTAGTGTCTATTCCGCCGTTTTCTAAGTGAGCAACTTTTAGGTGTGTCTAGGAAATGGGTGCCGTAGCTAACGATTCGCTCGGAAGGACAATCGTACCAGATCCAATTATTTGCGTCTACCACTAGCTCTGCCTCTAACCAATCCAATCCGAACCGAACCGTGTTGTACAAAAGCACTATTGTTGTTATGTTTATTTACCAGATTCTAGTAAGATAGGGGCTACTACTTCACCTGATGTACCTTATGCCGCTAGTTAAATAAATATGCAACAGCACGAGCGATTGCAGCTTGTTTATTTTTTCTTTAAAGAGAAACCAAATCTACTACCTACTTGCTATGCTTGCTGCTTGCAGCAGCAAAGATGGTTGCCAAAATACCCGAGAAACAGTCACTAGCGTATATATTACCTAAGAGCCATAATAATCTAAGAGGTCAGCTAACTGGCGGGTCTTGCCCGCCCAGTAACAGTAACGTAAAACAAAATGTACTCCCTATTCGTTAAAAGCATACGCAATCCGTCTCCTTTTGCTTCTGTTCTACTAACACTAACGTAACAAAAGTCTTGTGTGTAGACTCCAAACCAACCGATTCCCGAACTGTGTCCGGCCGTCCTTAACAAACGGCATGCAAACGTGTGCGTGCAAACAACACTCGAACGGAATGGCAATTTGAAGCGATGGTTTTAAGAGTTTAAGAGTTCGTAGGATCGTTGTTTAATAAATACTTATGCGCTACCATGTGCTGGGATCCTTTGCGCTTGAGGTGAGTAGCGCTTGAAAATCTATTGCGTGCGGGAAGTTGTTCACCTACTCTGGCTTGCAGCTGGGAGTAGCGCCTGACGGTAGAGTGGATCAAACCTCAACGGTGATTAAGCTCGCCAAACAACACATTCGGTTGGTGTGCGTTGCACTGGCGCTGGAAGGGAAGTGTGTGTAGTGTTTGGTGCAGCCTGCTTGGATGGTGACTTTGCAATATGTTACTGCTGACGTCTGCTGAATACGCTTTTCTCGGTACATAATTTAATTTCTTGTAATTGAAACACTTGCAAACTTCTTAATGAACAGACCGGCAGCATGGTTACCGCGAAGGATTTGTAAAACAAGATAAAAGCTATGGAAAACCGAACCATGTCATGCGGATTGCATACTTTGTAGCGAATTTTAACTCGGTTCGAGAAAAGTTAGCTAAAACCGCCAAGAACTATGCAACCCGCACGGCAAAGATTAGATTCGTTGTGAGAGTGTGACACTAGCAGGTTTTCCTACTGTTTTCTTTAATGGCCAGTGAAACGCACGCCCGCGTGTGTTTGTTCAGCTACCCTGCAAGCACCGTCGTAGTACCCCAATCACTCCGCACCATTGTTTTTCTGCTTGTTTTTCTTCCTTTTTCCGTTAAATTGTACACTTAAAAAAAAATCCAAAACCACTGCCGCCGACGTTGGCGCATTCCGCGTACCGTAGTGACACAACCATTTGCCTTACAGCTCCCACAGCAGCTACCGAAGCTGTAAGCCCATAGCACACGGACACAATTTTCACACCAGAAAACGCACTCCCACTCACCACGGTGAGGAAATCGGTGAAATCAAATCATTTCCATTTACGTCGATGTCGTTGTTTTGTTGCTGGCGTTACTGTTGCTGCTGTTGCTGCTGCTGCTGCTGGATGTTGAGGCGACCGTTGTGCTGCTGGTGCTGCTGCTGCTGTCTCGTGCACTCACGGCTGGTAAATCCTGCGAGCGTTCGCCGGTCGAACCGGCGATGGTGTTGCTGCTCAGACTGTCTAGCGAACGGGCCGAACCACCGACGGCAACAGCTGTGGCGACGCTGTTCTTGAGTGCTTCCACATCGACACCCTCGGACGAGTCGCCCGGGTTTTTGTAGTTCGAGGAGAAGAACGAGAGCGCCTTCATCAGCTGGTAGCTCTTGGAGACGGGCAGGTTCGAGTCGTACAGGTTCTTGCTGCTCTTGCAGTCCACGTAAAACCACCAGTTGCACTTCAGCACGGTCTGGTCGAACAGTGTACTTTCCGGGCAGAGGAACGACTTCATGATCAATCCATCGTCCGTCAGGGCACATACGTGGAAGACCTGCGGAGAGTGGTAAGGTAAGTGAACCGGTACGGTAGCTTCATTAATGCTATGGGAAAATGAATTCTTATTATAATCGAAAACGTCCGTGCGCTCGCTTGCTAGCAGCGAATTCAGTGGAATATGCTCACCAAAATTTGGGTTACACTCATAACGTCCAATCAAAAAGGCTAAACAAGCACGGCTGGAATTTTGGGGCCAAATTTAGGGTTTTGAAGCACATGGATTTTCACATACTAATGCATTGGAGCTCAATGCTAGATAGGAACCTGTAAAAGCCCTTCCCATCGAATGCAAACGAGCTGTTAACAAGGTGAAAGAAGCAGACGATGTTACTTGCTAAAATTGAAAGCAGTACATACAGTATCGCCTACAGTTATGCAATACGCACAGCACAATTTTAAACTATTTTTAACGCTTTTATCTGGCTCGCTTGACAAATTCTGTCTAGTGGGTACAAACTAGAAGCTTGTCCGGAATAAAACAAGCTTCTGGATCATTGTTGGGGCACGTATTCACATTTGGATACATTCTCGTTTTCCGAAAATGCAGCATACCATTGCATACTGTGCTAGGCGCACTGGTTATTTCGGTTCATCCATTGCGACGACCGTACACGTGCGCTGGGCCGACTTTCCAATTGCAAACCTGCAACGGTTCAACCAAATCCAAGCCGGGCTAAGTATTTCAGCATACGTGTGTGCCTTCGTCAGCGCCCCATACAAGCAATGCCATCCACTAATCCATGGTAACGTTCTGTAGGGCTTTCGGAACACCACAGCCATGGCATATCTTTTTTTCCCGGAAAACGGGAATTCAGGATTTTTTGAGTGTGGTTGTTTGTTCAACTCCTAGAATTCAATTTCGTTCGGTCGACATGTACGCACCATACAACCAAGGTCCTCGTCGCCGTACAGCCCCGGGAAGTGTTTCTGTTCGCCGCAGTTGAACGTCGTGTAAACCTTGGAGGTGAAGTTGTCATCGAAGTTCTTGTCGTATCCTACCGGGTAGTACTCTTTCGGTGCGTTCATAACCTGTGCCGGGGGCGAGAAGAGTAAGGCATGCTTTGTGACACATGATTTCTACACTCTTTGTTGCTTTCTGTAAGCTACAATCTCACTTACCTTGTGGCCAGCGTTGGTAGGGTAACGTCTGGGACGTGGCGTTGTCGTGCTCGTAGTTGTCGTTGTAGGCGTTGTCTGCTGTGCGAAGAACTGGGCCTGAGCGTAAGCAGCCTGCTGCTTTTCGTACTGCTTCTGGGCACGCAGCTCCTGCTGCCGGACACGAATCGCTTCCTTAATCACCTCCACACTCACGTTGGCAGCCGCCGCCAGCTCCTCCACCGTGTGGCCCATCAGATCAATCTCTTCGGCACCGTCGGCGGTGGTGCTGCTGCTGCTCGGGCCGGTGGAAATCGTTGGCCCAGGCTTTGTCATCTGTCGGCGCGGCGGAATGCTCATGATGGAATTCTTGATGACGGACGGCTGCAGCTTATTATCGACCTGTACGACCGGCCCGGTCGAGATGCGGGACACCGACTCGGGCATGGCCTGGAAGGCGGGCACCTTCTGTACCTGCAGGTTCGGTGCCTCCTTGTAGATAATCTGCTGATTGGGAGCGTTAGGGAACGAGGAGGCCGGAGAGGTGCGGGTCGGCGCACCCCGGTGGAAGGAGGAGGTCTGATTCATCAGTTGGCTCTGGAAGGAAGGATCAGGGGTTTGGGCGGATTTGAGCGCAAAGTTGCGTCGGAGTATGGACGGGTCGAATCTCACCGGTTCCGTTTCCGGGGTCGGTTTGGGGATGGGTCGGAAGGGAGGAACGCCTAGCGGTAGCGAGGTAGCTTTCGTCATCAGACTGGACGCGGGCGATACGTAAACGGGCGACGCAGACGATGGAACCTTCGGCAGTCCACCAATACCCTTGGGCAGCATGGCCGCAGACGAGCGAACTGTTACTGCCTGCGGGCGACTCTGCTGAATTGGAGCACCCGGCGAAGGGGAGATAGGGGCGGGTAAGGATGGGTAGGATGTCTAGAAGAAGGAAACATCAAGAGAAAGAAAGAGAGAGAGAGAGAGAGAAAAAAAACACACAGTAAATACTAGTCATCATTCAGCCAAAGTCAAAAGGCACCAAGGAACTCCGAAAATGGCACGAACTGAACTTCATTATTATTGGAACTGAAGTGGATTAATTTGTCATCGGAAAAGGCGTTCCTGAGCTGGTGTGCGGGTGTGTGAGACCCACAGCTAACCGGGTGCTACTGGCCGAAAGCTTCCGATGTGTCGGCACCAAGATCCTATGAATAAACACGTCCGGACAACTGACGATTTGCCGAAAAAAGAGAGAGTGTTGACTCGAAATTACATTTCGTTGGCTCTACCAATATTAAATTAAGTGAATGAGATTAACCCGATTCCGGTAGGGCAATGGATACGGAACCGGAAACCGCACTCGAAGATGCATGAGAGCTAATGAAAGCAGGCGGAAGTGTTGAGCAGCGACCCGTCATCGTCGTCCGTGTTTGGAAACATTCTATTAATAGTGAATCACTCCATATTCAGGAGCTTTCTCCCGTTCATAAGAGCCATGTGCTATAATTGGCCATTTTACTGAATACACACGAACGCCCGCACACACACACATAGCGCCAAGAGCTCATTAGATGTCACCTTTGTGTTCTCGTGAGTTATTACACGCTAAAGAAGCAGTTCTTTTGACGTACACCGTAAGGATAAGCAGTCGTTAGTGCATCCGCGTAACGACCCAACGCCGGTACGATGTCTACTAGGCTTCATTTCACGCCTGACTACTGTCACCCGCCCCAGGCAAATGGGGGTAATTTTCATGGCGTGCAAAATTTCCCGTACCGGTTTAATAACTTTGTCAACCGTTTTTTTCTCTTTCGCTTTTTGCGGCGGGTTGACGAATGGGGTGGGAAGGCTGTTCGGTTCGGTTTCATCGTTCCCCGGGTGCAGGCAAATCATCGGGTGGGAGGAAGAAGAAAATGTGTAAAAATGATGCATGAGAGAAAGAAAAACCTTTGCATACTGATGAAACACAGGGTGCGAGAGCATCGGTGCGGTGATTCTTGGTAATGTAGCGAAAAATGGTTAGTTCATCAGGCCGGATGCTTGACTCCCATATTCCGGTGATATATTTTCTCGCCGTACCTTTCGTTCTCGTTGCTTTTTGCAATACATTTTATGTGCCATCGGTTTAAAGACTTGCAGTGGCTTTAAAGTGCGATTATTTCATACAAAAAAAAATGATAGCATTGGGCGATTTTCCACAACTAAACCCCGTGTGGGGTAATTTAGCTTGCGCTGCCTAAACGACCAACTTTGCCGACTGCTTTACGATCGCTAACAGCTATTGAAAAGTTTCGGCACCGGCTTTCGGCAGGCTGGGCCGAGTTGCGGAAACATTTGGACTTTTCCGAACGACGAACCAAACTATTCCCCTATGGCTTTGTGTATGTGTGCGAGTGTGTCTATGTATTGACCGCCGTATTTGGAGAGCTTCTGCTTTCGCATTACCCATTTTTTGCCTTTATCCGTAAACCCCGGAAGGATCAAAGCACGAGGGGCATGATCAAAAGTAGTGTTTTATAGGATTTTTGGGAGTTTTTTTTTTTCGTTGTTTTGAACCCGGAATGCGGAATGAAATTGCCAGTGAGCGCGAGTTATTCGACTGTGATGAAAAATGTCAAATTGTGTCGGGCGTATATTATGTTTGTTTCCAACTTCTATTGCTGTGCCACAAAAATGCATTCGTAGAATGTAGCTTCGGTAGTGAACATCTAAAGCACCGGATATTTGGCTACAATAAAAGTCCTAATGGCACCAGTATGCGGTGGTGGGTTATTTTGTATTTAACATAGTCCTCGTAGTATGTTGAGTATTGTTTCCCATTCTTTCATTAGGAAATCTAGAAAACTATTTCCATCTCGTCGAATTACTGATAAAACGAATATTGCATACCTTTAGGCGTGCTATTTTTTTTTTCATTAGATGCGGTTCGCTATCAGAATCATAACTTCTGAACGTATGCAATGTACATGTTTCAGGCTTTCAATCCTTGGGGAATTTTGAGCCTTTGAGCTCTGCTAAATTGTTTCATTTAAAATGCTAAAGCACCGGATATTTGGCTACAATAAAAGTCCTAATGGCACCAGTATGCGGTGGTGGGTTATTTTGTATTTAACATAGTCCTCGTAGTATGTTGAGTATTGTTTCCCATTCTTTCATTAGGAAATCTAGAAAACTATTTCCATCTCGTCGAATTAATAATAAAACGAATATTGCATACCTTTAGGCGTGCTACTGTTTTTCGTTAGATGTGGTTCGCTATCAGAATCATAACTTCTGAACGTATGCAATGTACATGTTTCAGGCTTTCAATCCTTGGGGAATTTTGAGCCTTTGAGCTCTGCTAAATTGTTTCATTTAAAATGTTTGCAAAATATTCATTGCATACCTTTAGGCGCACAGCCATCAACTCGAAACCTGCTCTACCAGAAATGTATATGTGACCAGAACAAGGATTTATTCAAACTGTATAAAATTCTAATTTGCTTCCTAAATTAGTTTACATTCTGACGCATGCTATACCAAAAACAAAAGCTTTTAAAGCATCTTTAAAGTAATTTTATCAACCTTATTTGAAGCAGGGAGCGATAATGTGTAGCAATAGATCTAATTTGGTAAACAAATGGGTACCGTTCGACGTGCATCGTTTGATGTTCGGAGGTTTCCCACCCAATCCAGCCCAAACACCGAACAAATCGACCAACATTACGTCCTTAATGTGAGGGTCTTATCCTAATGTCACTCGTCCACCAACTCCATCACTCCCCGACCAGGGTAACCCTTTGTCGGGCGGATGGCCTTTCCCGACCTGGCCTGTGGAACTGTGTGTGTGGTCGTCTTGGCAAAAAGAAACAAAAAAGCAGAAGATGGTGGAAGCTTCGTATCAAACACAACTTACCGGCATTTTGGACGCGGGCAGGACGCCAATGTTGTTGGCACCGGTGCGAATGTTGAGGGCGCGCCGTTTGTTTGCCTCGACGTTACCGAGCGATTCGGCCAGTCCCAGCTCATCGCCAACGCTGAAGCCTACAGAAATGCAACACAGAAAGGTCAATCATTGTATGTGGTGTGTGAATATTTGCTTTACAATTCGTATCGATAGGTTTCATGGTTTTCTGGAGGAGTTTGTCAGAGCGTGATAGAAAGGATAGGATGCAAGAAGGCGATAGCAAACCGAGATATGTGCGTTACCCGCAGAGAAATCGAAAGTAGCGAAGAAAAAAAGGGGTTTTTGATATGTTGAACCTTTTACCGCCATATGTACAGGGGTAACACACAACAGCTGGCAGAGAATCTTTGGTAGTCAGATCTTGCTATGGCTGCACATGATGAGCTTGGCGCTGTATCACACGGGAACACGGGTAACTAGTACGGCCTGAATAAACTTTGTTCTATTTACAGCGTATGTTCTTTTTGCGTATGTTCTGTTCGGAATGCAGCCATGGGTTCATATTTATTTTCCGCACCGAAGCACCAAGAAGCCATAATGTTGATCCTTTTTCTGTTTCTGCGTTTCTCCTGGCAGATGGAGACACAGAGACCCATCTGGGCGATTGTTCCGGGCCGGGAACCGACGGGATTGCTATTCGTTTCTATTTACCATTCCGGCTATTAATATACCATGAGGAGTGGCCTCACGGCAAGTGACTGCCTCAGTAGCACACAGACACACACACAAGCCTATGATTAAATCAACATCGAATAAAACAATATTAACGGCAGTCGACGCACCACAAGCATCACGACACGACGGTGACAGTGATAAACGAGACGGGATTACAAATGGCTATCCGACTCACTGTGGTCGGTTTCGTTTATCAACCTCCACTAGCTGATTAATTTTTCATCCAAATCATTCCAATTTCGTACATTAATTTTTCACGCGCACATTTCTCACACTGAAGATGCGTACTGGTGCTGGATACCCATTTGACACTCATCTTATTAAACGTTGAGTAATGCTATCCAACCGGTTCGGGTGTGAAACACCAAACGACACAGTACACCAGCACCAGCACGAGCAGCTGTTTCGAACACACCGAACACACAAACCTCTGATCGATGTTATTGCGTATGCTAAGGGCGATGATTTCATTTTTTATCGCACACCACACTAAACGACTGACAAGGCCGTGTGTCAAAGGCGACATACTGGCTTACACGGTGCTCAGCGTTTTCCAACGTTCCGATCAGCATAATTCCTCGATTGATGTACTTAAGAAAGCGCTTTAGAGTAAACCACGCTTCCTGACAGTAGCAAGTGGCATGACGCGAATGTGTGCGAGTTCTGGGCTGGAAGTTGGCAACCGGATTGGCTTATTCTGCTTCGACAAATACGCGACCCGTACACACGCAGCAAAGCTTGTACATGACGAATCTTCTGTTAGAATATAGAAGAGCAAGAAAGAAAGAAGCTCAAACAAACCTACATCAACAAGTTTACGACAGTGATGTGCCATATAAAATGTATCCAAAAAATGTGTAAATAAAAAAAGGCTCAGGCTGTATCTTTTTTTCTGCATGGTTCTATCGTTCCGTCGATTGTTGCACCATGGAAAGCTTTAGCAAACGTCATAAAATTAGCTCTCGATGAAAGCAAAAAAAAAAACCCGAGCCCAACACACAAGAACAAAACACAGAGAGACTTTCTTTCACAAACAAAACAACAACAAAAATCCGTAAACGTAAACCGTTCCGGCTCAACGGTCGTAAAATTCAAACCCATTTCATTTCCGTTAAACGATTACGATTATTGCTACCTTCTCCATTTGGTGAGGTGGAGACAGTGCCATGTCCGTACGATGAAATTGCCATCAGTACTATCGTTTAAGCGGTTGTTGGGCGGTTATATTCCAACACTCACGTGTCATTGGATTCTGGGCACGATTTTTTCACACTGATAAAGCTTCCCTTTATCTAGATCGGTGTTATGTATTTTATCTATAAATGTCATTTAAAAAAACTGACTTAAAATGGATCATTTAAAAATAAATGCTATTTAGTAGGTTTAAATAAATCATAAAATACAATTTTTTAGTATAAAAAACATTCAGACAGTTACACTTTTAGATCAACAGATGGTGGAACATCTGCGAAATTAAAAACAAAACAATAAAAAAGCGCTTTTGCCTCATAAATCCAATTATAATAAGAACCTTGTCTTCCGGATTGCATACTTTTAGGTGTCGCTGTGCGCTAGTAAACCAAGCAATTTGGTTTACTTCCGTCTCTAGCGAAATATTTTTAATACACGATAATAAACCTCTTGTACAAAGCTCTATAAAGGACGGGAGTATGCAATGCTCCTGGTAGTATGCAATATAATGTTTTACCACCTATAACAGGCCGAAAACAGGGGACCGTTTCATCAAGACTGTGAATGACTTGTGATGGAGAGATTAAACACAATAACTACATTCACTCAGACGTTGAATTGCAAGAACTGCCATCGTGAAAAGCGTTGTTTTTCGGCTGTAAAACTCAGCCACCGTTCTGTCAACTGCCATCGCAAGCAACCTAATCAGTTAAACGAAGATGCGGGGAACCGCAGTTTGTTCGCTACCGTTAACCGAAGATGGAAATTATGAAACCGATATGCTGAATTTGCATCGTCCGCAACATCATCATGCAAATAAGCTACCGAATCCAGCGGCATGATTACTGCTCAGTGCAATGCGTGGCGGTTTTGATCGTCATATGTTTGCTAATTAAATTGCATTGCCGCTACCGGACGGTCGGTCGGTCGGTTGGTCGTTCGCATTACGCACCGTTGCCCTTTCGGCGCATACGCACGCCGGGCCGGGTATTAGAGTAAACATTATACCGTGAAAACGAGCCTTATTTTCCACCCGGATGGTTCACTGATACGACAGAACGGTGGCGTGCAGAGGACAGCAGACAGACGAGAGACGGTGTGCCACATCGATGGGCGCACATCAGAAATCCTGGCCGGTGGTGGTTCGATGCCACGCGAACAATTTAGCACAAACAGAAACGGTCCACCCCACGCTGGTCTGGTCTCTATCGGAACACGATGGAACAAAGCACACGGGCGGCATTGGCTAAATTGGCAGGATCCGAACGTGTTGTCGTCTTTCGGTCGATGGTTCGGTTGCAATGCAATCGACGTGTGTGTCGTAAGCCTGGGCTTAGCTGGGTATTGCGTCTAGATAAATCCCTCACAGTAAGCAGCACAACGCCGTGCTATGCGTGGAGCGATAATTTATATGCATTAGCTTCACTGGTTCCCACTTTGTGATGGGACACAGGTTCTGCATAAATCATGCAGCGATGCTGGATAAATGCGGAGTTGTGCAATGCTGCAACCAGCGCGAACCGGGTGACTTCCGAGCAAGCGGGACAGTTTGTTTCAGTTCACTATGGTCGAGGCGATGGGAGTTTGTGAAAAAAGCCCGTACAGATAACTTTATTTTAAAACGTTTGTAAACAGATTCTGAGTTATATGAGATTGATGATGATTATTGTAAAATAAGTTAGGTTAGGAATATTGAATTGATCCCAACAGAAGAGTGCAATCGATACTAAATAAGTGAATTTTTGAGCGAGTTCGTGTCAGAACGAGGGACTACCATGGATGGTTGATGGGTAAACAAGAACTTTGCATACATTTAGGCGCCAACAATGTCATGCACTTTCTATTCAAGCAAACAATTCGCTACTATAGAGAACAATTTCAAATTTAACTATGAGAGAGTAAATAAGCTCCGTTAAAGAGCGAAACCTAATTTCTTCCATCACCCTGTCATTACGTACAATGCTGAGATAACTACACTGAAACTTTCATGCAATTACTGTACATGTTTGATTTAAATGGTTGATTGCAATGCATAATGAAGGTCTAACCTGGGTCAGTGGTGATTAGCCATTAGTCATACCGCGTATCATCACCGGCTCGCTGTCACACATTGATGCTCCGTTACCGGGCAAGGGTTAGGACCTGCCCGTTCACTGATAGACATTCCCACATTTCGCAACACCCCGTGGCTATAGCACCAACCGGGACTTACAAGCTGTTTCCAGTGGAGTCGAAAATGGCGTTGTGTTCGCTTCATCTTCGTTACAAAATTTGGTGCCCATTTTAATGTGAACTGTCGGCCCAGGGACTCTCTTCTCCCAGGGAGATCACACCCCAGGCGTAGTCGATCGAAAGTACTTGCGGTGCAATCCATAACTAAGTACAGCGGGGTCATGCAGCAACATTCCATTTTCTCTCCATGATGGACGGGTTACAAAGAAAGTGAAATTTGATGGCAGAAGATACGGTTGAAAGATTGGTCACGACTTGGGAGGTTCGTCGGGTTAGAGGACCTTGTTGATCTCGCCAAAAGTTTCTCGCCCGGTTATCTCACCTGTTTTCGAAGGGTACAAGAGCGAACAGGGTACAATAATGGCAAAAGGTTTGCATAAAATTTAAATTTTAAAGTCTGTTCAATATTCTCACATTCGTATGGTTTTATGTTACTGACTAAAATGGTGGTCGATTCGAAAGCCGCATGAATATAGCGAAAAGGAACAGCGGAATGCATTCCGGTGCTGAATGCAAAGCACAATCGACACTGTTATGAAATAAAGTTAACGAATTGGTTCCTAATGGAGCAACACAATTCAATAAATATTTCCCCTCACAGTATGCATTCCTTAACACAAAACATGGTTTAAATAGCATTGGGTAAACATATTCCATTCAAGTTCATTTGCAAATGCATAGAAACAATGTTAAATTCATCAACTGTTCGCAATAGGAATGTTAAAATGCATTTAAATGGAATTTATCGGAACGGTTTACGTCGCTGTTGTGGATGTTTTCCAGGAGCACAACAAGCTACAAAGCTTGTGTTTTTTGTTGACTATTTATAGACATATTCAATGCCATTCCATCGATTGAAATATGAGAATACACAACTCACAATATCCTGCTACAACAGTGCATTACTACAAAAACCATTTGAATATAAATGCTTCGTTGATGGATATTTTTAGAAAAATTCACATCGCATGTCACAAAATTTGTCAGAGCATCGACGAATTTGAAAACATACAACTGGAGATACCAGAAGCAACAGGCCATTCTCATTGCAGTTAGCATTTACGACTTTTCTGATCCGCTTACTTCGATTAAATTTCTCGGAATGCTCCGAAAGCGTTTAAGTTGCAGTAGGATGAAAACCCTTCACCGAATAAAAGAAAAGAAAAGCGATGAGAAAAAAAGGGGACAGAGAGAGCAAATAAAGACTCGTGAATGGTAAATTGTTAGGGACGGAAAGTGCTTGCGAAAACAAGGTACTAATCGAAGATTCTTAGTAAGGAGGAAAAAAATGGGGAAGAAATGAAAAGAAAGTAATACAAATGGAAATAACACTCTGCCAGATCGAAAACAAATAGTTGAAAAAAAGGGAAAAAAGGAGAGTGAAAAAAAAACAAACTAAACACACAAAAAAAGCCGAAGAAAAACCAAAAAAAAAAAACACATACACACACCCTCAACGAAACATACCTAACCCGAAGTGGGCCTTGATGCCGCCCAAGTTCCGCACCCGAAAGAGGCCGGACTTTTTGAAGGCACAGTTCAGGATGAGACCGAAATCGGAATCAAAAACACAGGTACTCTCTAACTGTTCGATTGTGCCTAGAAAAAGGGGATAAAAAAAAGAGAAAAGAAAAGATAGAAAGCGAAAAGAAAAGGGAAGAGAGAAGAAACGATGATAAAATGAAAACAAATATACAGGGATGAAGATAGAGAGAGAGATAGAAAGAAAGAAAAAGAGAAAGAGAAAGAGAGAGAGATGTAGTAATGAGATGGTTAATTTTATTGTTTTTTGCTAGATGTTGTTTTGATTTGGATTTTTTTTTTTTCAAACAGAAAGACAAGAAAAGGGCACAAAAATAAAGCTCGATACAAAACATCCAAAACAAAAACGATAGCAAAATAAAAGCAAACTAAAAACACATGAATAAATATCGAGACGGCACATTCTGGAGACCGTTCCGTTGCAAAAGCCATTCCGAGGAAACAGGATTTTCCGCCAGTTGGCACTGTCCTGTGGAAACTGTCGATAGACGTCGGTAAGTTGTGAAAAGGTATCAAATGGCTACCGGTTCAGTTTCCCGTGTGTCGTGAAAGTTTTCCTGAGGAGTTTTTGCTGTTCTACAGGGTTTCCCCCGTTTCCAATCCTCTTTTATTGTTCATCCGATACCGTGTGCTGGTGTGAGTGCATGTAACCGTACATATTGTAGTGCTTTGTGTGTGGAGCAAAAGTTTGGTTTCTGTTTTTTCGCAATAGTATCCCCGACCAAATGCATTTATTTCCACCCTATTGGTTAGCCACAGCCAAACATTGGGAACGGTGGTGTGCTGGTGTGCGGGTGTTTTGGGTGCGTGTGTAGCTGTGTGTGTATGTGTGTAAAGGGTGTATGTTTTCACCAATGTTTCCCAGAACGTTACAGCTTCCACATGAAATGCAATACGGGGGTTGTTAAATAGGCCACAATGTCATAAACCACCACATAAACACGCACAACTAACACATACGCAGCAACAAAGGGACAATTAAACAAGCCTGCAAACAAACCCAATCACCAACTTTTGCTGTAGAATGCACTTTCGGGCATGGTTTGCACAGTTGAATTCAACTTCAAACTCAAAACTCAAACGTTTCTCGAAAGGTAAAGTTTTATAACAGTCTCACAAACGAAACAGTCCAGCTTCAGTTGCGTCGGAAGTCTTACTGGGTGTATTATAGTTGAAGTTATAATGCTGTGTTTCTAAACAAATACTTGTAGCAGGTGGATATCCAACATGTAGCTAAAGGGTAGACTTTCACCCTTGCGATAGAAATGTAATTGTCTGAAAAGTGTCGGAAAAGTCCATGATTAAATTCTAGTGAATTACACAATCCCCAAGGTTTTGCATTTAGTGAATAGATTCCGAAAACGGGAAATTAAAGCCATTTTATTAAAAAAATGTGTTGGATACACTGATTAAATCATCAAACTGACAGTATTAATTAGCTTCCAATAGTATTATGGTAAAGAAAGAAGTTTTCATTCTAATTGCCTACATTTAGGCGCATTTAGAATAGGCGCATGCACGCATTCACCGTAAACGAAGATATTTGTTTATGCATACTACATTTCACGTTTTTTTAATAACGATACCACTTCCAAGACAACATCTCTCTATAAACAAGATTGATGCAGTTGAAGTCGCCAAAATTAATAAAAAATTGAAATCAAACATCCGTAACGATTGACCGCATGATCCGATTCCGGGAAGCAATTTTCAATTTAAAACTTACTTTACATCTGCTTCCGATCATGGCGTTTCATCGATTCCCAACCGAATGCAAACAATTTCTCAGAATACGAACAAGTAATTTAATATGTTAATCTTTGTACAAAAACGCCGCCAGAAATTCTCCACTCTCGGCATCCCCCCAGTGAGGAGGGTTTAACGAGTTCGATAGAAATGGGCTGCCAATTTACGGTAGCGCCAGGCCACTGTTTGGACAGGATCAGCACCAACAACGCTTCAAACGAGCCAAAATACCTACTCTGAAAGAAGTATAACGGGTAGCAAAACGGATGCTCCTTACCAATTCGCCAGAAACGATAATATTCTTGGTGCTCTTGAAATTGTAGGGGTTGAAGAAAGTTCTGGGAGGAAAAAAAAACTCCTTAAAGGGAAAAGTTACACCGCCCGTGGAAAACAGCCGTACCACATCACTCTCGGCGTTTCGAATGCACAAACCCCCTCCGGAGAAGGAAATTCACCGATCGGTTGATTGCCGCAAAGACTAAAGGCGGATTAAATTGTTAAAAAGCATAGATTCAATTATTACAGCTGGTGCGCCGCTCGCTTCTCCCAATCAGAGACTGCGAGCCACAAAAACGCGAACGAAATGCAAAACGATTCGGTTGCTCAATTAAACGGCTTCGAATTATTCATCAGCGGGATGAGAGGGAGCTAAAATTAATTTCAATCCGCCGATTGGAGCGCCCGACGGGATGTACGGGCGAGACGACGCCCATTGCATTTCATTTGCATCGAAATCGCATCCGATTGGGAGCACACAACCAAAAAAAAAACACCGCTTCCGAAAAAATAAACGAACTCGAATACTAAAACACAAAAGCATTGTCGTCGGACATTCGTCGTGATGCGCACAGAATGCGGAAATTAAGCCGACAGTGACGATTGTGCCGAGAATGTAAACTTTGCCATATGACGAGCTCTGGACCGCTCTGACGAACAAAAGCGACGCAAGGAAAAAAAAAGGCTCTGGGAAAAAGTTTTCCCTTTCTGTTTTCGTTCCATCCAACAGGGTGTGCCTTTTGCTGGTACGTCCGTAATTGAGTTTGTAATTGAAATTAAACATAATGGCCTGTGTGCAGCATCATCATCGTCGTATCACATCTAAAGAGACATCTTCGCTTGACCCATTTGATGATGCATTTGGTCAGTGCACCATTCCGGAAGGCTTTTTTTCGCTTTTCATCGCATCAAAAGTCCGCCGGGCAATGTTTTCCTCTCATTTCGAGCAATTCGAATCGTTTCACACGTTCATCAAAAATCAATCAAATCTCGACTGTCTGTGGCGGTGAGTTCATCAGCAGCTTTGTACGACTTTTCTGTGGCCCTCCCCCCCCATTTGATCGCTCTGCTACACCCACGGCACATTCGTTTGTTAAAATAATACGCCTCCAGGTGGTAGCAGCTGACAACGGTTGTTTTCTTCCACCGATCCGATGTCTAAAACGGAAGCTTTCCTTACATGCTTCACGTGCCTCATTTTCGCCATCCTCATCGCCCGCTGTGGATAATTGTTTGTGTGCGACATCCGGTGAGATTGGAAATGGTAGAAGTTTGTCTTTTTTTTTTGTCCACCGTCTGACACCGCTCAATTCTACATCGCCAAACCGAACCCAACAGTAAACATTCGTCACGGAGCAAATTAGTTTGGCGTGTTCATTTGGCAAAGAAGGTTTTCGGGGCACGAAAACTTATACTGTCGGAAGAAATCAGAGAAAGAGAATAGCACCTCCATTCTCCATTCCAAAGAAAACAAGAAACACAAACACACATCAACCACCATCTTGATAACGAAGCCAAACTCCCCGTGGGAGGCGGACCCACGCTCATCAAACGCCACAAACGGTCATTGTCACGAAATGAGCGCGATGAGACGACCTGGGTCCGCCTCCGGTCTTGAATGTCCGTTTTGATGATTTGCGGTGATGGTGCTGATGATGGGACACGCATGTGACCGGAATCGGTAATGATGTTTCGGGTTCCTGTCCTACCGTGAGCCTGCCTACGACCAAGACGCTATCGCTACATCTATCCGTCGAGATCGTTTTTGAGGTGATTTCGGGACTTGGAATTTGTTGTGTCCCAACGGAGCAGCGAGCTATTGCTATTCGTCTACGTTAAGTTCGAAACCGAAGTACAGCTGACCTTTAACCTCGCGGACACCAGTTGGAGACCAGTAAGGAGAGGACATTTTTTCTCGGAATGTTCAACAACACAGATTGAATTCTGTTACTTCAAAACGATACGATTGAAACATAACTTGGAAAGACCAGATGACGATAAAAAGATGTTTGGAAGGTTTACTCTACGGGTTGGCGATCGCGTTGTCAATCTAATTTAATCGATGTCTAACGAAAAAAGGCATTACTTCTAGAAAAGCATTTTCCGTAAAGTATCCAACAAGCTAAGAGTAAACTACAGATAGACATATCTTGGGTACTGTCCAATTATTCACAAATAGATTGTTAGTGCAATGAAGTATTGAAGTATTGAGTTGTAATTATACAACAGGCACTCGTTTACGAACATTTTGCTCTTCAAAGTGCATACATTTAGGCGTTTTCATTAATATAAAGACTTTTGTATTGTTGATTGGGTGTAATTGCTATTGTGTGTGTGCTTCAACACTTGCATACTGACAAATTCTAGTATAAATTTTAGATTTTGCAATCAAATAATCAAATATTTCAATATTCACCCAGAAATACGCCTAAAGGTATGCAAAATCGACATCCGGTGAGATTGGAAATGGTAGAAGTTTGTCTTTTTTTTTGTCCACCGTCTGACACCGCTCAATTCTACATCGCCAAACCGAACCCAACAGTAAACATTCGTCACGGAGCAAATTAGTTTGGCGTGTTCATTTGGCAAAGAAGGTTTTCGGGGCACGAAAACTTATACTGTCGGAAGAAATCAGAGAAAGAGAATAGCACCTCCATTCTCCATTCCAAAGAAAACAAGAAACACAAACACACATCAACCACCATCTTGATAACGAAGCCAAACTCCCCGTGGGAGGCGGACCCACGCTCATCAAACGCCACAAACGGTCATTGTCACGAAATGAGCGCGATGAGACGACCTGGGTCCGCCGCCGGTCTTGAATGTCCGTTTTGATGATTTGCGGTGATGGTGCTGATGATGGGACACGCATGTGACCGGAATCGGTAATGATGTTTCGGGTTCCTGTCCTACCGTGAGCCTGCCTACGACCAAGACGCTATCGCTACATCTATCCGTCGAGATCGTTTTTGAGGTGATTTCGGGACTTGGAATTTGTTGTGTCCCAACGGAGCAGCGAGCTATTGCTATTCGTCTACGTTAAGTTCGAAACCGAAGTACAGCTGACCTTTAACCTCGCGGACACCAGTTGGAGACCAGTAAGGAGAGGACATTTTTTCTCGGAATGTTCAACAACACAGATTGAATTCTGTTACTTCAAAACGATACGATTGAAACATAACTTGGAAAGACCAGATGACGATAAAAAGATGTTTGGAAGGTTTACTCTACGGGTTGGCGATCGCGTTGTCAATCTAATTTAATCGATGTCTAACGAAAAAAGGCATTACTTCTAGAAAAGCATTTTCCGTAAAGTATCCAACAAGCTAAGAGTAAACTACAGATAGACATATCTTGGGTACTGTCCAATTATTCACAAATAGATTGTTAGTGCAATGAAGTATTGAAGTATTGAGTTGTAATTATACAACAGGCACTCGTTTACGAACATTTTGCTCTTCAAAGTGCATACATTTAGGCGTTTTCATTAATATAAAGACTTTTGTATTGTTGATTGGGTGTAATTGCTATTGTGTGTGTGCTTCAACACTTGCATACTGACAAATTCTAGTATAAATTTTAGATTTTGCAATCAAATAATCAAATATTTCAATATTCACCCAGAAATACGCCTAAAGGTATGCAAAATGAACGAAATAACGCTTCGAAGCTAGGCAAACAGCTCCTACGAAACTTTTGCAATTGAATCTTCCTAAATATTTGCTTTCGTGGCTTTTCCGATTGGTTTGTGAATGATTCCATTAAAAACCGCAATATTTTTGCTCCCCAAAAACACACGTATTATGATTCTAAAACGGTTCCAGATTTGATTAGTTCTTCGCTACCGATCGTCGGAGAACCACAAACACAACACGAATCGAACATGATCATAATAAAGAAGCAAACAAAAACAAAAAAAAACACCTCGACACAATCCTCAAAACATCCAAAAACTTTCAAACCATCTCTCTCCCACAAGGAGAAGGCTGCAATTTAATTAAGGCACGGTGAAGATTTGACCGGATCTAATAACCATTTTCCGGGCTAAAGCGAATTGAAAAAACGGTGCTGTTGTCCGCTTGCCGTTCCGGTCTTGTTTCCGTCCCATTTGGTGTGCTGCTGCGGGCATCGAATCCAATTGCCGCCCCAATCCCGATCGCAATCGCCAATCCGGCACGATTTCCATGGCAATTTTCTGGCGAATTCCCATTCCGGTTCTCTTTCCACCGTGGCTAGATGAGATGTTGCTATTGCACTTTAATCTGTGAGCTGTGGACAACAGCGACCTGAAGCTCTACGCCCAAAATGATGACACTGGGCGATGGCCGAAAGTGAAAAGAGGGAGTACCGGCCGTGGGAAGATAAATAGGCCGAAATGTATTTAAAGCTTTATCGTACGACACTTTCAACTGGGAAATTTGGGAAGAAAATGATGATGACACGAACGTGTGCCGGACACAAATCACGACTGTCTTGGTAGTGAATGTGGTGTGGGGATTGTTTCCCATCACTGCCACCGCCAGCGCCAAGGAAGGAAACATTAAACTCTAATCACAACCTATTTTAATTATCAAATCCTGGCAAGCAGTCCACCATTCCAGCAGCTACAAGGCCTGAAGGATGAGAGAGGAACAAATCCAACAGGAAATTTATCCTTAAGCCAGCGCGTTGAATTTGGCACCAGGAGGTAATTTGTGGTTAAAGAAATGAGCGTTTTCCTCCGTTCCAATGAAGGGCCCAACCCATCACTTCCGGATTTCCTAACATTGCCGAGAAATGTCCTGCCGAATTGTTTTCGCCCACGATTCTTTTCGCATCGACGAAGCGAAGCTACTAAATAGGCTACCCCGTTTTCCTTTATTTGCTTTCCCCACCCCCACAACCCACTGAAGGTCTCTCTCGCAGGACTCCAGCTCACTCCAGCGGCTTTGAGACTGTGGTTGTTCGCTAAAAGTTCGTAAAATGATTTTCGGCACGCCCAATCAACTGTTCTTCTTCTCCATACCCAACTGTGGCTCTCACAGCAAAAGCACAGCATCTCGTTATTTTTTCCGCACTGGTCGTGGAAATGTTTTGGGTGGAAATTTTCACCTCCACACCAGCCACCTCCCCCAAAAAGCGCCCTCTAGCGCTCGGTTCTCGGTCGCGGATGCTTTTCGAGTGCTAAGCGATTGGAAACGAAATGCTGTTAATATTGTTTTTTGTTTGTTTGCTCGTTTCTTTCGGCTTTTTCCACTTGTTTTCCTGTGCGGCTCCAGGAGAAAACCAAATGTATTCCGGAGGTTGGCCAGATGGGTGAGCGACGAACGAGGGATTCGTTTTCGATTGTTAGTCGGCGAAAAGTAAACTCCATCCGTATCCATTACAAGTGGAAGTGGCTGAAGTGGGTTTTGTTGTGTTTGTTGTAGTTTTTTGTTCCTGCCGGGTTTTGACGCTTCAGTATAATCTGTGGAACCATTTCTCCACGGTCAGGAACGAGAACAATCAGCCGAAATCAGCTTCAAGAACGATTTCTACCGTTGCTTTACACGGCTCTAGCTGTCAAATGAACGCGGCGATACGCTGCCATCTTGTCTTGCATCGGGTTTTTGTGTTGTTTTGGCCGAAAAAAACGAAACGACTACCGACAAGGTAAATAAATGATGGTCCCCACCACCATACAAACTGCACCGAGGATATTCCTTTCACCGGCCCCGGGTCGGATGCATTATGAATGCACTGCAAAACGTGCTGCATCGCGACAAGTACGGCCAACACACCAGGGCCAATTCACGAAACGGGTTCTCTTAAGCGATTTCCGTTTTGGCGTTGGTCCTCGGCAAAAGTTGGCTACGGGTACGAAAGTAAAACAGAAAATAAAACAAAACCAGCTGCTTCACACGGATAGCCTTGCGCGGACGAGGTCGCTTTAATTCGGAATGCTTGTGTCACGAGTCACGAGCAAACGGGGGGAGACAAAAAAAAAACACTTTGATAAGTGTTACTACAAGTTTGTCGGTGACTGTGACGCGCGAATAGGCGAAACTGTGAAATTTCTTCGCCATCCGAATTCTCGGAACTATGAACCAAAGTACCACTCTGCATTGTTTTCATGGCATCCAGGAAAATGAAACTCCCAAAATTATATCCTGGCAGCCAAAACGGCAAGTGGCCTCCAGGAAACCTAACCAACCACCCCTTCTTCTTCACTCCGAAACTATTGTGCGGTGCAGTTTCAACGCAAACACTAACCAACGTTGCTGCAGCAGGCGCTGGAAAAAAAGCCCCAAAAAAGGAAATACCGTCGAAAAGTTGTGCTTTCTCCAAAAACTTCCCGCTCGAACGAAAGTGCGATGCATCGCACCAACAAGCTTTTCCGGCGTGCAGGAAATCCAAATAGAAAATTGTCGAACAAAAGGGTGGGCTGCGCTGGCAAAAGAACGAAACCCCAAATAAGCGAGCAGGAGGAGTTGGCTTGCATTATTTAAAGTTTTAATTATACGTAATTATTTTCTTACAGCGCGGTTATCCAGCCACACCGTTGGACGATCTTTCGATCCGTAATTCCTCAACCGGTCAGCTACACACCCGGCATGAAAGGAGTTCTTAGCCTTCCGGGGGAAAGTTGGGTTGATTGTTATCGTGGTTTCTACACTTAGTATGAGGCCAATCAAGGAAGGAAGGTGAGATACTGTGGTAATTCAATGTTTGTCTGCGGGCAGTGCAGTATAATTTGACGGTTTTTATGGGAGACACTGAGTAACTATTAAACCACCAGGTGCATTTGACAGATGAAAGTGTTTGGATGTTATAAGCTTGACGGTTCGGTTTTCTTGTATTAATTAAAGACTTAAATTTAGATTCATGGATTTGGCAATTAAAATAAGCGCCTTCTATTGGAAGATCTCCAAAACTAATGAGTTAAGAAGAGTCCTGCGAAAACTGTTCTCAGAAATGGGGTAAAGTTAAGCAAAATTAATGGAGCGCAAGTAATTATAAGCAACAATCATTATAAGTAACTCAATTATGAAAGCACGAGGCTTGTTTTGAGTCATACTTTCTTGCTCAAGTCGTGCAGAAACACCACTTCAGACACTTTGCCCAAACAAATTGACTAAGGTTTCAAAAGTCCCTAAAATTCATTTCCCAACTGAGTCTTGTCCAAGTAGTTAAGTAGCATAATATGTCATCTTCAAAACCGGATTGCATACTAAGAAATCTATGAATTTAGTCTCCAAGAGACAGCGCCATCTGTTATCTATACTCAGAAATAGCTTCAGTAGCTCTCTACTCTACAGTAGCTAGGTGAAGTTTTTACACTCTTACCATCGCTTTATATATGATTCTATTTACTTCGTTTTAAAAGCTCAGATCCAATTACCAAGCAAACTACACTTTTCTCCTAGATGCATTACATAATCCTTTAAGCCATAAAATATCCATCATCCTGTCAGATGATGCGCTCCTTCAACGTCAATCATCAATAGTTACTGTTAGTAAAATCTTCTTCATTCAAGGGATGGCCTACATTTAGGAGGACAATGGTTAAGAGCATTGTATTTGTATTCGTACCCATTTCTATTATGATTGATCAAACGTCCGCACAAAGTGCTAA